>PTRB01000020.1:0-262054 GCA_025094155.1 Lichtheimia hyalospora FSU 10163
TTGATCAGCGTGCCTGAATGTGCCTTGTGTCCAAAGATGAGTTGGCGCTCCTCATTTCAAGAGATGACCGATTGTTCCTGCCAGGTCGACGCTCGACCGAAATTTTTGGACCACCACCCGACCCCATTCGACTGGTATGAACATTCCGTGGATCGCTCATTGCACATTTCAAGCTTGAAACTTTGTCATTAGGTGCTTTTCGGGTATACAGCATTTCTGCATAAGTAATTGATTTAAGCTTATCTATGATAATTTTGAGATACAAGTGATTTTATGTGATAGGATTGTAGTCTATAATAAAGTGATCTTCGCTATATGTTAAACATTAGAAGGGTCTTAGCGAGAAAGATGCACAAGGACTACTTTGTGCAACAAAACTTGAAGGACAAGAGCTGGGATGTCAATCCTATTGATTAATGCTTGCATAATGGGTAGTTGGTTGTAACAATGAGTGAAATTTAGCGTGTATGGCGTGCTTCTCTTCCTCTCTCTGCCTTAACGTGTTGTCATTCATGCCATGTATTGAGAAATGTATATTAAAACTTGCTCTTGTTGCTGACACACACTTTGTATTAACATAATTGTGAATATTCATAAGCAGGGAGTGGTGTATGCTCCGTTGTAGCCAAGATGTTCTCTTTGGTTGCTATGTCGCTCCAGGCTTCTTTGTACAATAGGTACATTCAAAGTCCCAATGCTGCATTTGAACATGTTCCATTAACGTTTTGGCTTGTATAGGCTTCAAGACTGATAACAAATCGTTGGCTCATTTGGCGTTGCTTCGGCTTCCCATGGTCTAGTTTCGAGCAAGCAACAAGATCCTTTATGTTGGATCTTGTTCCACGTACACTGTGGATGGAATGGTGTTATACTAAAAGGCACGTAGAGTGAAAATAATGACGACTGACATATCGTGTGCGTTAATAAGGATGATAGTATTATTGAAATAGCTTCTTGGTCAGGCAATGCAACTTTGGGGCATCAACACTTTGGGTTCGACTCCCAGCCTGGATCTACTAGTATCCATTGATAGTGTCACATTATCTATTTCACAATGAAGCAATATTTGAGAATCAGTTCATAGCCATGTTTGGTCCTCTCATCATCATCATCATCATCATCATCATCCACAATGATAGTAGCCATGACACGTGAACACTTGCATGACCTTTCAGTTGATAAGAATGTGAACGCGATCTGCGAATCTATGATTTGAAGCACTTGGCAGCATAGGGGTGTCGTCATCATGTATATCAAATGCAACATTTATATTGATCACGTTCATATGTACAAAGCAATTAAGCAAGTCATTTATATTGCATCCAATTTGGGTGTATGTGTGTGTATATATATATGTGTGTATGTGTATGTGTGTGTGTATATATGTGTGTATGTGTATGTGTGTGTATATATGTGTGTGTATATGTATGTGTATGTGTATGTGTGTGTATATATGTGTGTGTATATGTATGTGTATGTGTATGTGTGTGTGTGTGTGTGTGCGTGTCGATGTATCCAATGCAAACAATTCAAATCAGTGGGTGGGTGTCAGCGTACGTCTTGGAATACACATTGAAAAATCTGCCATCTTCTGTTGGTGCCCAGCCATATTCATCTGCTTCCAACTTAGTCGAGTTGTTACTTGAAGTTGTTGCTGAACATATGGTGGTGGTCGATTGTACATCCAAATCGAAGCCCACAGGAATTCTTGACATCTCCTGGATATCACGTGGGGGCGTATACCAGGTTGATCGAATCCAGTGCTTATAGTTATCGGTGGAATCCAAGATCTTCGGCCTGTTGTACACTTTGCCTATCGAAATCCGACGGTCCTCAAGAAAATTCACCTGTTCCTGCAACGAGGAAGCATTGGTCTCCATGATTGCCTATGTAAATCGAGTTAAACATAGAGCTAGGGATAACTGAGATCACTTACCACCATCTTGAACATAACTTCTAGATCATTGATGAAGCTTTTCATCTTGGTCGGACTTGTGGGAAAAGACATCTTGCCCTGTGGCAACGCAATATACAAGCCATTATCCGCAAGGTGTACAGTGGAGAATTCTGCGACTAAGCCTGAAATCTGGATAATTGGCGCACCTGCCATACGCACTGTTGAAGGATCGAAAACGTTGTTGAGATTGCCATCAACGATATCCTTGCCTTCTCGTAGCAGTTTTCCCAGATCTTTATGCATCTTGTCACATTCTGAAACACTACGGGCCGCCTCGCCAGCACCAACATCATATTCTACATCATTGACGTCGAAAACGAAACGAAAGTCAATCTTGAACCCAAAGATGCTATTGTCGTTATAAAGGCTTTGCTTTTGTTCGCTTGTCAATCCATTCACGCATTCCCCTGCTACAAACATAAACAAAGTTAAAACCGCACTTTGCCTTGTGGTTCTTCCGGTGTAGTAGCATACTTACTTTTCAGGCGCACTGACTTCTTGTTCACGTTAAGTATAGCATCAAATAATGGTACCCAAATCTTCAACAAGTAATCCGCTTCTGATATATGATGTGCATTGTCGTTGTTCAGAATAAAGCTGTGATATTCCACAAGGTCAAGACTAAAAAGAAGAGGAATGAATAAACCAAATAAGCATAGCAGAACCTTTAGTATCTACTCACACCAAATTGAAAATACGCAAGATCTTTTTGAACTTGGCTGATGTACCAGATAACATGACTTTAAGCAAATATTCGCGACTCTTCTCAAGGTCATTGTCCCGCTTTGCGACCTAAACGAATGAAATAGATTACAAATTGTCAGACATATGTATGAGATATTCTAAATATATGAATTACCCCAGCAATTACCATCCATGTATCACGTAGCTCTTTCGGTAATGAATACTTGTCAGCAGTATACTCTCGAAGAAAATGGTTTCGAATGCGTATCCAATCGCTGCTACTGAACAAAGAAGCTTGACCATCCGGGCATTGGTCTACAAGATCCAAAATAGCTGACAAACCAGAGCTAGTTCAATGTCTTAAAGATTACTCAATGTCAATAATTATAACATGTCTCCTCTTCCTTACCTCATGATTTTGCGATCAGCAGCTGTCAACTTTTCACCACCACGATACTGATCATGCAATTCGAGAGCCCTTTTCTTGATAATGTTGGCAATGAAAATGCTGTCTTCACTACCATCCCCGCAAATTCCACTCCTTGTTCTCTACACGCTTGAAGTTAAATCACTTCCACGGTTTAAAACAGTGAATACTCACCTTCCCTAAGGATCCCATGCTTGAGTATTCACCAATTTGCCCATCACCAGGAGTAGGATGGCTTGACATGTTGCTACAGCCTGCTTCCAAATTCTGCTTCACTTTCCTTACTCCAGCAATGGAAGCAACGACACCGTTCCTGTAAGCTTCTTGATGCATCTTTTGCTCCAAGATTCTCGTATCCATAGCCAAGTACTCCTTGTCATAGACGCGTTTAAACTGATTATGTATCTCTTTGCTTCTGTAGTACACCTCCAACTCGGTACAATATGAGTGTAGTTTCATATCGCTTTTTCGCTTCAAGGCTATAGTGTGGAATGTAGCTGTGACGACCTTCATAGCTACCGCTGCCTTTGGGTGCTTGGTTTTGTGATGGTCAAGGAAAGCGTGAACAATAGCGTCAACGTCATTCCAGTGTTTGCATGCAAGTCCGGAAATGAAGCCATCGATCTTCAGTCTGTCGCACTGTGTTGAATTGAAGCGAGTGTTCTCGTCGAGCCCATTCAGAATCGGTTTCAGCTTCATGCTTGGCAAGTGGGCAAGTGGGCAAAAGATGAGCAGGAAACTCAGCTACTGCGCTTTTTTATGCAACACTCTCCTTGTCACCTTTGCACTATTGCTGTGGTTTTCTCTTAGTTACACAAAAATCCGTTCGTACAAACCGCTTACTGCACAACGAGTGTTCACCATTTTGAAATCTCCAGATACACCATACGTAAAGATGATATTGCATTACATATGAAGATTGCTAAACTTCTCGCCTGATAGATCGTGCAATTCGTCACTGGACTATGCTCACGTCTTCTACTATATCGTAAGAAGCTAGTTGTACCTGCCCATGGTGGAGATCATAAATGTGCCAGCTGCTACCCTCAAGCATGAACGCAAGAATGCCAACATACAATAATCCCGCTATCACGATTCCTACCCACACTTCTTTGGATGACTTTATCAAACCCAAAACTTGTACGCTTCCATGAAGGCAAACAAGCAATGAACAGTAGCGCCCAATGATCAATCCAAAATCCACCTCCCATTCTACTTTTCATCAAAGAATGTTGACAACATTAATATTATGTACAAAGATATGAATGATATATTTGATTGATGTATGCAAATGGAAGTACAAGAAAATGGATTTGGGACAAAGTGGAAATCAACGTAATATGGATGGATCTTGCAGCTCTCTTGATTCTTGATTATGAAAAGTTTATATCCTTTTATACTTGACTGGCGATTCAAGAAGCGGTGGCAAGATACTAATCACCATATATTTGTCGGTCATCTACCAAATATCTAACTCATAGTTCCGTTTCATGATATAAATAAAAGAAGAGTATGTTCTTGCATTGTATTATAATGTCTACACTTTAAAAGAATGCAGTCAAGACGAAAGCCAATGGTGACACAGCACAGAAAATCAAATTAGGAAATCGATTCGTATGCGACTTCTATATTGGGTAGTCATGGTATTACACTCCGCTCCCACAATTAGTTATCAACTGTTGCAGCTATACCTAGCTTTCTTATTCTTTTCTTGTTTCAATTCACAAATGAACTTTGGCATCCTCAACTTGAACGAAATGGACAACACAACGGACGAGTCCAATAATCAACCTCTCTCGCAGTTCATGATGTTCTCTCCATCGCTTCAACAATATAGTTTCCCTTTTCCGAGCAGCAGTTCCACTACGAGCAGTAGTAGCAGTACAAGTGGTAGCAGCAACCATAGTCAGGCAGCCCGTACACCTGAATTTTATGCAGAAGATATATCATCATCTTTCGATATCAGATCAGAAGAGCCAAAGAATCCTAATCGTACGGTTCGCAAAAGGCGAGAACCCATCTTTGTTACTGAAGTTCCTCAAAATGCATACAAGAAAAAGAGAAGCAAAGGCTTATCATCATCCGAAGAAGATGAAGCGGGAGGTGCAACAAACAAGAACAACATGACAGCCAAGGAACGTAGACAATTGAGAAACAAAATCTCTGCAAGAAACTTTCGTGTGCGTCGTAAAGGTAACTGATTGGATTCTCGTTATGAAAAAAGGGAAACTTATATCATTCGTTATAGAATACATTGAGCAACTCGAGGATCAAATCTCAAAGCAAGATAAAGAATTGGTATTATTACGGGAAAGCAATGCTCGATTGGAAAAGATCAATCAAGAATTATTACTCCAATTGGAACGATGGCAAAGTTTATCCAATGCACAACAACAACAACAACAACAACAGCCTGCTACCATGTTGGCTGACACCACGACTACATCATCGGGAGAAACGTTACCCGATTTATTCAACTTTTTCGGCTTGAATGATCTCGATTTATTTGATTTCAATGTCAACGTATCGAATGCAGTGATACCCCACTTCGACTTTGCACGTGTATTGAACGAGAAACCGGATGCACGGATATCATCAGCAGAATTGATGAAGAGCTTCCCATTACTGGCACCTACGTTGATGTCCATGATTATTGGTCACACCATGACATTGGTCAGTGAACATGAGCTCATGACACAATCCCTCATGACACAAACTGCCAAAATGACCTTTCCAGAACCACCCCAAATGCTCGTTGCCTCTGAACGCCATCAGCGACAAGACACTCTTCAACTCGAAAAGGAACACAGAGTCGATGAAAGAATCGAACGTTGGTTATTGAGGAAACATTATTTATACTATGCCTTCATGCGGATGCGGGGTTATTCACATGCTCAACTTATTCAGCGTGCACGACAATACTTGGAATCCAACGGATGTCGAGAACGACATGTGGAACGGTTTAAACGCGTGTACAATACCATCTCTGCCTTTTGTTCAATCACCAGCACTTTATTGCAACATCCAGAACGCGTCCCCTTAGTCTCATCCATGATTAGAAATGATAAACGACTCGACTGGCGTTCTAGTTTCGAAGCAAAGAATAGTCTAGAGTTTAAGGAGCATCCTTTACAATTGATCACAAGTGATTAAAAGGATATGTATATATACACTTTTTATCTTTTAGGAGAAGGTTGTTCTACATTATCATCTTCTCGAGCTCGTTTATGAGTCGTGAGCGCATCTAATTCTTCCTGGAGCTTGACAAGTTTCTTGTTGGACATGGATTGCATCACCTTGGATCGACTTTGTTCTAGCTCCAATTGCTTTTGTACATGCTCGACTTGCGTCTTTGCTTCATCCATCTGTTTCTTGATCTCTTGCATTTCACTCTGTGTCTGGGTCAATTCTTCTGATTTCTTCTTCTATAATCATTTGTAAGCACACGATGCTATCCTAAAGCACAATCTTACCTTTTCAGCAATCTCATTCTTGGCACGTTCCATCAGTGCTTTATGCTTTGCCTAAATAAAAATAAGCAACATGATAAACATGGAGAGCCACACACTTACTCGTAAATCAGTCAAGTCCTTGTTCAACTTGTTATTCGAACGTTGCAACTGTTCGCTTTCTTGGGTCACCTTTTTCAGTGTTTCTTCCATGGCTTGCTTATCGGAAGCATTCGAGCTCTATATTATAATATGAGTCAAGTTGCATTTAGATCATCCTTGTTCATCTCACCTTGTCTGCTAAGCTCTTAAGTTCGGCTTGTGCATTTTCCCAACGTTTCTTCAACCCAGCAGCTGCACGTTGGAATTTACCGGCCTGGTCATATGCATCAATATCCGTACTGTATCAAACATAACATGGCATGCCTTGACTTACTGTTTCATCTGCCGTTTTCACTTGAGCTTCCAATTCCTCGATTTTCTTGGCCGAAACCATTTTTTCTTGCTCCATGATTAAAAGTTGACTTTGTAACTTGCTTTGTTCTTCTTTGAGCATTTGAACTTCGGTGGGATCCGCTTTCTATTGTTGAAACGTGAGTGATATCACACATGCATCCCATACACACACACATACATTATACTTGTTGAGTATCTGAGAAGTACGCATATTCCATTCTTGTTTGGCCTTGTCAAGAAGATCGGCAGTGGCAGCAGATTCATTAATTTGCTTTTCAAGTGATTGGATGCGATCTGCATGAAAAAAAAGTCAATCATGTGTAACCACACCTTGTCACTTTGTGTTACCTGATGCTCTCGCCAGTTCCTCTTGTGTTGCAACAAGTTGGTTCTCAAGGACATGTTTGATCTCCTCTGCTTCTGAAAGCTTCTTCTCGAGCGATCCTGAAATGACATTACTTGTCGTTGTACCCATGGAACCCGTTGCATCTGCTATGGTAGCAGCATATTTCTCTTCGAGTTCCAAATTGATCTTTTGTAATTGATACACTTGAGCTTCGGCTGATCCCAATTTAGCGACCACCACTTGAAGTTGTCGTTGGTGTTCATCACTGATAGCTAATGCTTGCTTATACTGAACATACAATCGATCGTTTTCTTGTACAATGCCATCCATACTGGATCGAAGCTCGGTAACTGCCTTGTTGGATAAATCGCCCAATGCTGTGCCATGATCGGTTTCCTTGGTGATGGTGCCCAGTAGTTGATCATGAAGTTGGGTGACTTTGAGTAATTGGTGTCTGCTAGTATCAAGTCTTTGATAATACATTAATATCAATCCCTTACGGGTCATGCATTAAACAATACTCACTCGGATCTCAAGGATGCTTCCATCTTGGCCCATTCTTCCTTTTCACTTGTCCATTGCAATTCAAGCGTTCTTAATCGACCTTCGGTCTTGAAAATGATCACACGGGCTTCAGAAAGTGAACCATTCAATGTGTGGACTTGGATTTGCAAACTCTCGATTGTCTTGGTATCTTTGACATGAGCTGCTCGTTCATTGTCATACTCCGTTTGCAATGTTTGGTATTGTTGTTCAGCAAGCTCCATCTTGTTCCGCAACGAAGTAATCTCCACCTCCAAGGCTTGCTTGTCATTCTGCAAAGTTTCGAGCTGTGTTTTCAGTTCTTCGAGCTCCTTAGTCCAACGTTGCTCTGCTTCAAATTGCGATTGCTTCAATGTTTCATTCTCTTCAATCACGGCTTCGGATTCCTTCAACTTGCTCTCTCGTTGTTGAGCATCCATCTTGGCATCATGAAGCTTGTTCCTTAAATCGTCCACCAGTGCATCATAATCAGCTTTCATTTTGGCAAGACGATCATTGATCAGCATGCGACGTTGTTCATAATCTTGTGATCTTTCTTGTAACACTTGTATATCATCGTCATTGGCAGCAGACGAAGGTTGTAAGTTGGTAGTTTCCACAGTCTCTTGTTCTGCCATCTTTGCTTTGGCTTGCATAAGCTCAGCTTGTGATTCTTCATACTGTAATTTCATGCTATTGAGTTCATTGCGTAAATTCTCAATCGTTGACTTTTCTCGTTCCTGATGAACCGTTGTCATGGTGCGAAGCTCTTCTTCTGCTAATCGTAGTGACTCTTTCAATGAATCGATTTCGCGTCGTTGACGTTCTGTTTGAAGTCGAAGACTTTCCATGTGTTCAAATTGACTGTCCTGACTTTCATCCTGCTGAAGCTGAAGCTCTCTGTAAAGAGATTGGAGCTTATTGTGATTTTCTTGTAACACGACATAATCGCTTTCTCGTTTCGAGTTGAGTTGTTGCACATATTCAAGCTGTGTTCTATGGTCGGCAAGCTCAAGATTCTTTCGCGCTGATTCCTCTTGAGCAGATAGAAACTCTGCATGAACTTGATCGATTGCCTTTTGTTGCTCGGCAAATCGTTGTGTCAAGACATCCACATGTTGCTTTTGTTGTACCAGCTCCTGTTGAGTCGAATCTAAGTCTTCTTTCAACTGTACACATTTCTCTTTGATCGTCTTTTCTCTAACTTCTGCTTGTTGACGATCCGATGTGGCTGTGATGATGGATTGTCGGTTATGCTTCAACTCCTCTTTGAGCATGGCGATTTCTTTTTCCATTGCACGGTGCTGTGCTCCTCTCTGATGTTCATATTCTTCAAGCTTCTCTTTATAGTCGCGTATAATAGTGTCAGGATCGATACCGTTGCCATGATGTGGATCTCTCAACTGATCTTGTATCACTTGCTTATATACATGATTATCTTTGATCGCCTTGTCGAGACTAGTAATCATCATGTTATTCTCGTTGTACATTAAATGTGTGATATAACTTACGTCGATTGTAAATTCTGAGCACGTTCTTCCAATGATGTAATCTTGTCATTCGCTTGTTGACTGTCATATTCATAGTTGTTGGCAAGTGTTTGATGCTCTTTTTTGATACGATCCGATTCATGCGAAAGATGCTCGAGTTCCTGTCGAAGACGAGTGACTTCCAAAAGCAATTGCTGATTCTTGTTGTGTAATTCATCGACATTATGGAACACTGTAGCTTCGTGGGAAACACTGGGTGTGGTCGAGGTATAATCGGCAATACTGCTGCTATCGTTGAATCCAGGAGGAATGTATTGATTGCGACTTTGTATATCACGTAAGAGGAACTTTAGTTGATATGTTGTGTTGCGAAGTGAAATATCGAGTGTTTCTTTATGCTGCGTCACTTCCTTGAGCTGCGATTCGAGTGCTTGAACCTATTGGAAAAGAGAGTGAATCCTCCTTGTATGATAATCAATGACTATTATTACCTTTTGTGATGATTGAGCATCTGATATAGTAGCTTGTTGGATGTGTTGTCGCAAGCCATTCAATTCGGAACGTAATCGATCATTGTTCAAGCTGACATCCTGGTGATCTTTGGTGACCTGATCATATGCATTCATCAATTTCTGGTTGTCGGCTTGGAGACTTTCGTTTTCATAGCTCAATTTGGTGTGTTCTGCACGCAATTGATCCAATTCTTCAAGCATTTGTTGTTGATCTTGAGATGAAGCATCATCGCTGGGTGGTAGCAATCGTTTACGACACTGAATCAACTTTTCTTTAAGCGATTTGTTATCTTCCAAGATGGCTGCTTCTGTCGATTGTTGCTTTTTCAATGCATCACGTGCTTTCTCCAGTTCCTCCAAATCCATCTTGCGTTGTTTTTCAACCGAAGCAATCATTGATTGATATGTGCTCTTTGTATCCTCCACACATTGTTTAAGTCGATCTCGTTCGTCTCTGGTCGCTTTGAGTTGACTCGTCAGCATTTCATTCTGCATACGGGATTCTCCCAGTTCTGAAGATAAGCTGGCGTGGTTGACAAGTAAATCGTCCCGTTCTTGCTCGATAGTCGTTTTCTCTTGTAATAAACGCTGGTATTGTTGTTGCTATGATCATGGATAAGTGATCACCTTTCTATTCTTCTCAAGTCGCTTCTTACATGTGTATCAATATAATTCCAATGTTCGTTCTTATACTGTTGCATCTCGGTTCGCAGTTGCTCCAATTGATTGACGAGTTGCTGCTCTCGGTTTTTCAAGAGTTCATTGTATGACTAGATGCTCATTCAGCATGAGTGGATATCAAACAATCACAAGATCCTACTCACTCGTTGCTGTAATTCAGTACGCTGCATATCTTGGTTCTGTAAGAATAATTGGGCAATCTCTTTTTTCAAGTTGGAATGATAGCCATATAACGACTTGTTTCGATCTAAAAAACGATACCATTTAATATGAAACTTTCACATACACACAATGGTTCTTACCTCTATGAGCTAGCAATTGTTCCCTTAATGATGCGACTCTTGTAAGCAGTGACCGATTATCTCCCTGCAATTCTTCTACTTGGGCACACGCTTCAACGTGGAGTTTCTTGGTATCTTGGGACGCACTCTTGACAGCCTTCAATTCGGATTGTGTCAACTCGAGTTCCTTTTCTGTCGTAATGCACATAAGCATTCATTGTTGTCGTTCAAGGGATGGCTGTTACATACTCAAATTCTCTTCGTCATTGGTTTTCTTCGCGTGAGCTGCTTGAAGAGCTTCATAGTCAGCAAGGAGTACTTCATAAGTGAGAGCTATTATTTAAAAAAGTATGAGAATAAAATATGGGTTCAATTCAGTACGTGTCGCATGGATTACATTTTGAAGACTCTATTGCTTCAGAGAGTGTTGACATTGGAGCAGAACAAAGAGATCACGCAAGAGTCAGCTGTGACAATATAACCGGAGGCATCCTCTCTAAGCTTTTGGGATTCCGACAGCTTTTCAAGACAATATCCAATGCCACCACTCTTTGTCATGGATCATAGGTTATTAATGCTAGCTTGAATAAATGAACAACTAAAACATACAATAATGAGCGTGACATGCTTATGGACCAGTTGTAGCACTAGACGATCGCTTGAGAAATGATTACTATAATCACTTGCTTCCATCATTTCATTTCAGGGACATCAATAATCCTAATACAATGGATTTGACACATTTATTGATTACATGCGATAATAACTATTGGATTCGTTATTTAGTAGGTGTGTGCGTATCTGTGTAATAGGATGTTATAGTATGGGATGGTACTGCGATTAAGTACCCGAGTCTCGGATATAGATTTACATTGTATTTGGAAAAGTAAAGACCATTTATTAAATGATTGGGTTATCCATGAGAATAAGCTTAATAAGAGTGTATGTGATGCGTATGGGGGATGGCGTTATCTTTTATGCCGGAGTATCATTCATCCACATGTCGCACAAGAGAGATCATTTGTAAAGCAGCAGTATCTTGGATACACCGAAATATTCCATCTTTCTTTCATCATGTTTTCTTTTCCACGTATATCTCGAGTTGCTATCATCGGTGCAGGTCCAGGTGGCATTGCTGCTGCTAGGGCGTTACGTGCTGAAGGTGATACATTTGAAAAAATCACTTTATTCGAGCGAAATGCAACTGTTGGGGGTACTTGGTAAGGGGAACAAAGCGTGAGAGAGAGAGAGAACCACTCTATTACTGACACTATTGTAAAAGGATCTATTCGCCAGAGACTAATGCCGATCCTCCCATGCCTTCGGTGAATGCACTTCAAGTCGATCCTCCTTGTCAAGCTGCACCATCTCATCCTCCAAAGTCACCCATGTATCAAGAGTTGCACACCAATCTCCCTTCTGATGTCATGGCGTTTCGTGACATTGCATTTTCTTCGGATACACCCACATTCCCTGACCGAAAGCAAGTGCTCGACTATGTTGAGCATGTAGCAACTCACGAAGGACTGAAACCACTGATTCGATTCAATAGCACGGTGACACGAGTGGATCCTTTACAAGATAACACATGGCAGGTCTCAGTAACCGATCAAAGTGATGGTGTGCAACAAGAATATCAAGAGCAATATGATGCAGTGATTGTAGCGTCAGGTCATTATTATGTTCCCTATGTTCCTGACTTTGTCGGCTTGAGTGATTATGCGAATACTTGCAAAGTGACGGTGATGCACTCGCGTGAATATCGAAAGGCGTCAGATTTCCAAAACAAGGTAAAGTGACATTGAAGGATGTGATAAGGGATACTCATCGTACATGTAGAATGTACTCGTTGTTGGTAGTGGCTCCTCTGGATCTGATATTGTACGCCAGATAACGGATGTAGCATCCAATGTATACCACTGTGTCCGAACCCATACCTCTTTTTCACAATCATTGCATGATCATGCTCCAGATAATTTACAGCTTGTTGGACCACTGACAACATTCAATGCATCGACCGGTATCGTGGATTATCAAGACCATCACAACAACAATAACAGCAAGCAACTTGTAAATCTGGATGCAGTGATCTTCGCTACCGGATATCTCTTCAGCTTTCCCTTTCTACCATTTGAAAAAGATACGATCATTGTTGATGGCCAAAATGTCACTGGATTATACAAGTGGATGTTTTACATGAACAATCCTACTCTGAGCTTTGTAGGCTTACCGATTCGTGTGGTGCCTATGCCATTGATGCAATCTCAATCCACAGTCATTGCGCGTGTATTAAGTCAACGTATCCCTTTGCCATCCACCACCATCATGCAATCACACACCACTACAACGAACAATGACAGACATAGTATTGTCATGGGTGCACAAACTGAATTCGATTACGTGGAAGGACTAAGTGCATGGGCTGAGAACAAAGAAAATGATATGGATGCATGGAGAAAAGAATCAACTGATTTAATCACGGGTCCTTTATCAGAGAGGTGGAAGGAACGTCGACAACGAGCTTTACAATTACGTCTAGAATGCCTTGGATATTAGCTTCCTTAATAGATAGATATTCCCTCGTCCCTGCCATAGACTTTAGTTGTCATAATAAATAATAATACAGTGGTGGTTGCTTTGTTATTGATAATGGATCGAAAAGACGACTGCACCCAACTTGGCCTTCTTTACTGTATTGGATGGAAACAAGTGGTGACACATGAACAATGCATTATTGTTTGAGCCAACGTGTCCCATGATGCGTTGTTCACGTTAAGGTGGTGCCTGCTTTTGTGCTACATCTCATTCATGTTGGTGAAACCAGGCATGGTAGTACCTGAAAAGGTTTTCGGGCAAGATCACAAAACGATATGTGTGGCGTCGTGCACATGTTTCGTATTGAGCGGCAGACTTTGAAAGAGCTATTTTATGGTGATGGGAATAAAGCTTGTATGTGATATTGGATGCATTTTTACATCGCCGATCCAAACCCGGTGGATCTTTTTTCATTTCCGTTAAATAAAATATGGGGTAAGCTATATAAAAGGACAGGGATTCAGCAAAAAGAAAATGGCTTCAAGGAAAGCAAAGAAAATGAGGATTCTTGTTGTGAAGGGTTGAAATTGAGAATTTCATGTGCAAAAGATGCATCATTATAATGAGTAGTGCGTGGGGGAGTGTCACCAAGCTTAATTGCACTAGTAACCTTCTTTTTTATATAGCACGCGATCTTGTTGCTGCATGTATTTTTTTTCTCACTCCCTCTCTTTTACTTTTTACACACACGCATATAATATATCTCGTCTTTCCTTTCAACCATACCCATATTTTTACTTAATACGATATGAAAACCTTTTCAGTTGAAGTGGGACCCAATTCACAACCCAACGGTGGTCGTATTCGACGTGCCATCTATTCACCTGAAGAGTTGGTACGCATTCCTCATACGGATGTGCACACGCTCTATGACGTGTTACAGCACAGTGTCAAGCGTTTTGGTGAAAAGCGTGCATTTGGTTTCCGCAAGGTGGAACAAATCATTGAAGAGGAAAAGGAAGTAGTCAAGTACGTGGATGGTGTGGAGCAAAAGAGCACCAAGACATGGAAATATTTCCAGTTGTCTGGATATCATTATCTCAGCTACAAGTCGGCGTCACAATTGGCACATGAGCTTGGATCTGGTTTTGTTCATTTGGGTTTAAGTGATCATGCCAAAGTGGAACTCTTTGCTCCAACAAAGTAAGTTATATTAGGATAATGATGATAAGACGATGGATTGACGTGATTTTATACAGTGCACATTGGTTGATGACTGCCCATGCATTGTTCACGCAAGGGAATACAATCGTTACTGCATACGACACGCTTGGTGAAGAAGGATTATTGCATTCCATGAATGAGACAGGTGTCGAAGCTATTTACACTACAGGCGAATTGTTACCTACTGTTGCCAAAGTCATTGACAAGTGTCCTACTTTACGTTTTGTGGTATTCCAAGGCGAAGCATCTACCGATGCTATTGAGAGCATTCAAAAAAAGAGCACATCCCTCCAACGTATCATTTCATTTGATGATCTTGCACGACTTGGCAAAGAAAACATGCGAGATGCACGTCCCCCAGAACCTGAAGATTTGTGCTGCATCATGTACACATCCGGTAGCACTGGTAATCCTAAAGGTGTCATGTTGACACATAAGAATATTGTGGCTGCCAGTAAGTTATGAGATACACTGCGAATGATATGCACGCTCATTATGATATATCTATATCCTAGTTGCTGCATGTAACAAGATCTTGGGTCATTTGGTCAATGAACGTGATAGTATGATGGCGTATCTCCCTCTTGCCCATATCCTTGAATTTGTAGTAGAAAACCTGTGTATATTTTGGGGTGTTACCCTAGGCTATGCTTCTGTACGTACATTGACTGATACTTCAGTGCGCAACTGCAAGGGCGATATTCGTGAATTCCGACCCACCATCATGACAGGTGTACCACAAGTGTGGGAATCAATTCGTAAAGGTGTACTGGCTAAAGTGAATGCTTTATCACCCAAAGCTCAAGCCATGTTCCACAAGGCATTTGCTACCAAGGTCTGGCTCATGGAACGTCAACTTCCTACAGGCTTCTTGGATAAAACCATCTTTGGCAAGATCCGTGATCAAGTGGGTGGTCGTTTAAGATTTGCACTTTCTGGTGGTGCACCCGTATCCATTGAAACACAACGTTTCCTTTCTGTGACAGTATGTCCCATTCTGGGTGGATATGGCATGACTGAAAGTAAGTTGTTGTTTATTTGTTTATGCATTGGGGAGTAAATAACTAATGATGATGCACGTGCACTCCTTTTTGTTATATCATAGGTTGCGGGTAAGTGGGTTAACGATTGTGAAAGGGAGAAAGAGGAAATACCAACCACTCGAAAATTATCTATAGCATGTGCGGAATTATGGTGCCAGAGCAATTTGGTTATGGTCATGTGGGCAGTCCAGTACCATGTTGTGAAATTAAGCTTGTGGATGTACCAGATGCAGGCTATCGATCGACCAACAGCCCAAAACCCCAAGGTGAAGTATGGGTGCGTGGACCATCTATCACTCAAGGTTATTGGAAACGTGAGGATCTTACACGTGAAACCATCACTGAAGATGGATGGCTGCAAACGGGTGATATTGCCGAATGGAATGAGAATGGTACTTTAGCCATCATTGATCGTAAAAAGAATCTTGTCAAGCTTAGCAATGGTGAATACATTGCTTTGGAGAAACTCGAATCAGTGTACAAGAGCTGCTTGTATGTCAACAATATATGCGTGTATGCCGATCCATTACGTCCACGTGCTGTAGCATTGGTGGTACCTGTCGAAAACACAGTTCGTGATCTTGCCAAAGAGCACGGACTTGATAAGGCTGAATGGGAAGATATCTGCAGTAGCAAAGCTATTCGACAAGCTGTTCTCAAAGCCATGACCAAGCAAGGTAAAGACGCTAATCTCAAGGCAGCTGAATTATTATTCGATGTATATCTTTGTCCTGAAGAATGGACCATTGAATCGGTGAGTATTGAGTGCTCATTGTAATCTGAACCTGCTGACTGATTCGGGGATCACATGTGAAACAGGGGCTTCTTACCGCCGCACAGAAAATCAAGCGCCAAGATATCAACCGTCGTTATAAAGATCAACTCGACACAATGTAAGTCGCCAACTACTCACATGATTCATCTTTTTTACTCTGAATATTACTAGGAACGCTGCACAAGCATCTTGATTGAATCATTTTGTTATTAGTATATCATTATATATAACACTTAATATACAACCCACAACATTTCCAGTGTTTGGTTGGGCGTCTTTTGTGTGGGGAATAAGATTGGTGGGATTGCGAGGTGGGTTGACTGCAGGATTTAGTGTAGGCCGAGAACACAGCGAGGGTGGTCTCGTTGGTTACCCTTTTCCTTTACACTTTCTCTCTTTCACACACACCAGTAGACTTTATTCTACATTGCGTTACTCTCTTTCTTTCTCTCTTTCTTTCTCTGTTCCACACCTTTTGTCTACTCATCTATATCCCGATCGCCTTACTTGACGATAACAAACCCGTGCCCGATTGCTTCATCAGCGACTACAACTTCTGATCAACTCATCGCTCGTTTTATTCCACGCAACATCTCGAGTTTCTCATCACCATGGCATCTCGAACAAGACCTCGAGCACATAGTGAAACAGGAACAGTGCAACATGACTATGGGTAGGAAGGGATATGGGAGTTTACTGCTACTGCTCCTATGGTTGCAACTGTTGCTATAACGAACTTTATCAACCATAGACACCTCGTATCTGAAGCCTTTCAACGATATCAGTTACCCAACAACCTAGGCCATGAAGTAGGAGGATGGCCAGAAGAAGGTGTTTCTCGTCGAATCCAATCTCGTTTCCTTGGCTTATCGTCACTCAAGCTTACTCACTGTACACTACCAAGCATGGCTTTCTATGAGATTACCGAGTCGGAAATTTCAGTGATTGCATCTCGACAACGACAACAGGATGAAGATGATGATAAGGTGTCATTGTCTACAACAAGTGCTTCATCGCCAGAGTGTGTGGATGCTTTATTATCACTAGCTCAATCAAGTCCACCTCCTCCATTAGGAGATACCATGGTCATGACTGATAATCCAACATCATCATCCACTCGTTCGTTACCACCAAAGAAAAGAAAACGTCGTCGTGTTATCAGTTACAATGTCGTCTTTTGTATCCCATCAACGGTAGACGAGGATCTTCTCACCCTTCCTAACCCCGATCAAGATTACTTTATATTTCCTCGGGATGCTGTGGTTGAAGCTGTCAATCAATCATCTACACCTTTGGAGGTAAAAAATAGTCAAAATCTCTCATATTGTATCTTGAATACTTATTGCCAAATTAGGTCATGTTTTCGTATCATCTTCCTCAATGTCCTATTGAATCAACACCATCCTCCCTGATTCATTCTTCTTCATTGTTGCATTCCATGTGTTCATGCAGATCATCCACTTATCCATCTAAACTGGAGGAATTTGCAACTGTATGCTCAGATCACCTTGCGTCCACCAATCATAACAACATGTTTCTACGCACCCAACGACGTTTCACCGATCCATGTATCCAATCTGAAAGTTGTCATGTACTCAATATGCGAATGACAGGCGTATCCAAGGATTTATATGATGCCATGAAACAAGTGGTTTCTAATTTCGAATCTGTATGTCAACGCATGATGGATTTGGTATGTACAAAAAGCAATCATATAATGAATGAATTATTCATTTTGTGTGTGTATATTTAGATCCGATTACATACTGAGAGGATGAACAATGAAAAGGCGATTGATTTGAAGCAAGAAGATCAAGATATGACAGAAGAAGAAGCTACAATCACGACCATGTTGACCAAGACCCAAGTGCAATCCGAAGAAGAGGAAGAGGTGGATCCAATGCTTTATGATAGCACAGCTGCCGTTGCTACAGGAGGTGGTCATTGGAGCAGTGATGAATGGGACAAGGGTCGGTATAAAACAATATTTCGTGGTTTTCTTTCCCTTATGCTGAACTCTCTATATTATGTCATCAGATTTGGATGATGACCAAGATGATACTGATTATTGCATGACATCACCCCACAGCAAGTCAACGATTGCAAGCACAAGTAGTCACTATACAGCTCCTGCTGCTCAGCCAGTTGCTATGAACACGACAACAACAACGAATACTACGACAACAACGAGCAACACAGAGACAAAAAAAGGTGGCAAATCAGGGAATGGAAGCAATGGCATGAAAAAATGCCTGTATTGTGGATCAAAGTCAACGCCCATGTGGCGTCGTGGCCCGCAGGGTGCAGGTACACTCTGCAATGCTTGTGGCGTCAAGTGGAAACATGGCAAGATTCTATGCGGTAATGATGCACCTAATCAATCCAGTACAACCTCAGTATCACCATCATCCACACAAGCAAAAGAGTCACATCCTCGAAGGAATAGTGGAAAAGGAGATAAAAGACGACGCAAAACTTCATCAGCTACCATCAAAAAAGATAAAACCAGGAACAAGGCAGCTCAACAAAGGAAACGTGCAAGTATACAACAAAAGATGGAATCAGATGAAGATGATATGATGACTGGTGTTCAGTATACGTTTACTTCACCAAGAGATATTGTTCCTGAATCATTTCACCCTCGTTATCAACAACAACGCATATGGGAGCATGGCAGCAGTGTATCATCCTATTCGCATTCATTTGAAGAATCATCATGTAGTCCACCTTTGGAATCGTTTTCCTCATCCCCCAACTCTTCTATTCATGATCCCATGATGGATAAGAACTCCTCTTCCTCCTCCTCTTCCTCATTTCCATTATCCGATGCTGTTGAAGCCGCCACTGTTTTAACTTTATTGAAACGAAGCTAGGATACAACCCACCCATCCCGTCATCTCTATTATCCCTTCTTTTATATTGTGTATTTTATTCTCATTTTCATGTAAACAATCTCCTTTTTGAATACAATTCTGCTTATCCACTTTAATCATACACTGGAAGATCAACACCATAAAGTTCGAGTTCATTGTAATGAATATTCTTATCCATGTCAGCAATATCCTTGCAATCTTGATCGTCCAATGACCAAGAAAATAAGTCGAGATTTTGCTTCTGGCGTTGGTCGTTGCTGCTCTTTGGAATGACAGCCACCTTTCTTTGCACTTGCCAACGTAATAAAATCTGACCTGTGGTCTTGCCATGCTTGTCAGCAATCCTTTTTATAGTTTCGTGTTCCATCAAGGGAGCCAGATCCTTATTTTCCGCGGTGAACTTATCGAATGCTTCAGGACCAAATTGTGAGTAGGCTGTGATTTGGATACCTTGCTTCTGGAACCAAGAGACCATTCTTTGACGTTGAAAATAAGGGTGCAACTCGACTTGTAACACAGCAGGCTTGATCTCACAATAAGTCAAAAGATCCAATGTCAGCTGGACATTAAAGTTAGAGATACCGATATTACGTAGTTTGCCATCCTTGACTAAACCTTCCAATTCACGCCATAAATCTTGAAGAGGGGATCGCTCGTACTCGAATTTTTTCGTATCAGGATCTACCCATTCAGGTGGATATTGACGTGATGGATCCACGTATTTCTGTGGAATGGGCCCTGTAGCATTGTCAGCAACATAAGCAATTCTTGTTTCTTTCCCTTTTTTGCTTACAGTGAATATGATATAAATCAATATAATCAAGACCAAGTGCCTTGAGATCACGTTCGAATTGAGGACGCACATGAGTCTTGTGATGATAACAGTTCCACAACTTGGCAGTAACTATACATGCCAAAGAGATTTAGTACCTATCCTACTATTTGACTCCGACCGAGAATGAACATACCAAAGATATCCTCGCGTTTTACAATACCCTCGTCAATAGCACGACGAATACCCTTGCCAACACCTTCCTGATTGTCATACAACAAGGCTGTATCAATGAGACTATAGATTTTGAGTACTTTTTCACTGGCACTTTTACCATCTGTCTTACCGGTAGCCATTCTTGATAGCCTTGTAAATCAGTTCCTCGCCTTGATCGTTGGTGATACGCCATGTACCCAAACCCACAAGTGGCATCTTTTGTCCACTGGGTTCTAAAGTAATGGTGTTTTCTTGTGCCATTGTATGTAGTGTTAAAACAAAAAGAAAGTTTAAAAAATATGTGAGATACTAAGAGATGACTTTATATCGGAGGGATGTTCTCGCAAGTAACGCGGCTGAAACCGCTATTCACTCCGAAAGCCCTTGGCTTTTTTACTTATTACATAAGCTCTGCGACATTGAGCTATAACATGATGATGCGAATATTGCATGTTGATGTGTAAACTGTATGAGAGATGATGAGTAGGATGAAATGGCATCCATGTTGTACACAAAACATCGAGATCATGCAATCAGTCTCAATCTTACACGTCGCTATAGTGATTGCATCCATCCCTGTTGATAGGGTGACATATGTACACTGGCAATGCATGGATGGACCAGAGTAGTCAGGACTAACAATATCCGCTACTTGCATATGCAAGGAGCAATTTTGATCAAGGAGGGAGTTGCAAATCTCTAGCAGCAAGGTACTGGATCGAGTTGCATGCCAAATTTGATAGTGATGCACGGAGATGTTAGATAAAGCCAAGTCGACTCGAACCACCTGCATACAGTGATTGATAGGTTGTCAATTGCAGTTTATATATGCACATCATATTTCAAATCATTCAATCGATGGCTTGCTCCATGTTGTCATGGCACGTGCTGTTTTCATGTACCTGATAGCTTACGTTTCGGTTCATGCGTGAAACAAACCCCGCATCCAAGCGCTGTAACGATAACCTGACGTGAATCAAAAGATGGAGATCACTCACTGGAAATGGTTGCTAAGGAGCTTTTATGCAGGAGCATTCAGCAGTAAGATCAATGCATTTTGTTTGGCAAATGTGCAACAGGATTCAAATGACGTTTAATTCACAGTAGCGCGATCAATATCAGTCAAACGTACCAATGATCTCCTCCCACTCTGTTATGGAATGGTGTTATATGATTCATAGACAAGTGTGTGTAGTGGAAATTGTCGACAAAGTGAGTCCAAGAAGAAGCTCCTGCATATCGTGACTTTTGTGCGTAGAGAGTATCTACCGACTTGCAACTATAGATACACTGCCTACACTTGTAGGAATAATGACGATAACGACATGCAGCTAAAGCGGTCGCTGTTTGTAGTTGATGGACAAATAACAACTGTGAGAATATGCAAATGATCGACTACTGGTGCTTTTATGCTGCAGCTAAAAGAACACAACTCCCCTGTATGAATGGGCAGATGCATATGCGGTGCATGTATTAGGTAGAATCCAATACCATTCCAACGCCTTAGTTTTTAAAACCTAGTTTCGGATTTGTGGGTATTTCTCTCTTTCCCTATCATTCATCATGATGACTACACCAGTTTCCCAATACCCTTTACCATTACTCCCATTCCATGAACCAACGCAGTATCATGCATTCATTAATCTATTCCGATACTTGGCGATACAATATAAGACAAACACATGTATCTATTATCAAGGCGACAATGCGTCATTTCACAGCTTGACATATGGGCAAGTCGACCATATCAGCACCAATTTAGCATGTCAATGGGCATCTTTTCTATTACCCCATCATAGAGATCCTAGGCCAGTAGGTTTCCTGGCCGACCACTCTGTCGATTATTTCATATACCTTGTTGCTATTCTCAAGTTAAGGGTGCCTTTTCTTGCCCTGTCGCCTCGTAATTCGAATATGGCAATTGCACACTTGCTTGAAAAGTCTAATGCTGAGTTGGTGATTGCATCGGAAAAGTATATTCACCAAGCTATGGATGCGTGCAACATCGTCAAGACCAAGTATAATAAGAAGCTGTCTCATCAATTACTTGAACCATTGAACCTTGAGAAAATGATCCAAGAGCCATTGCACCCTTGTGCTCACACTATCATCAATACACGATTCACAAAGGATGACGAGAACATGCCAATGCTTATAACACACAGGTTCGCAATGTGAAACAAGGTTGCTGTTGTTGTATGCATCATTCCTAATCAGTACCTGTGTGTACATAGTTCAGGGACCACGTCCTTTCCCAAGCTGGTTGCACACACGAACGAATATTTCATGCTGATGGCCCAAACCTTTGTTTACGATTTTCAAAATATGCAGCAAAAACCAAAATTCACCTTGAGAGCATCTGATGTATTACTGAACACATTCCCTTTGTAAGCAAGTCGAGTCATCAGGGAAAAAAAGACACTAATAATAATTCTGCTTTCTGAAGGTTTCACATTGCAGGGATGGAACAAACATTTGCTGCATTGGTGCATGGTAGCTCATGTGTATTCTTGTCCCACCCTCTCGCACAACCCACAGATTTGGTACATGCAATGAAACAATGTCCAGTGACTTATGCAGCTTTACCACCTTTGATGCTTGATGACATTGTCATGTATCTCAAAAATACAGCCAATTATGAACCGTTTCAGCAGCTCAAGTACATTACGCAAGTGTCATTTAAAACTAAATGATAGTGCTGCATGCTGATTTTGCCACAGGTTTGCTGGTGCCCCGTTACGGCAAAATGTCGGTGACTTTCTAGCTGCTCATGATATACGTTTGCAGAGCGTGGTTGGATGCACTGGTAGGAGAAAATCGTATACATAGGATCCGACCTATATTCATTGTTGTATAGAGATTGGCGTTTATTTATTGAACGACTTTATTGAAAAGCGAGCACCTTGGAATGCGTGCAGACCATGTAAACTTGTAGCAGAGTATTGCATGTGGGAGCCATTTGATGAGCTTTTGGACGTGTATCACTTGGTGATCAAAGCAGGATGCCCAAAAATGTCACCTCGCATTGCAAATCGTGTCAATGGCGATTTTGCAACCAATGACCTATTTATGGAAGACCCACCAGGTTCTGGATACTGGTGTCATCTTGGTCGTATTGATGACACACTCTTAATGCTGAATGGGGAAAAAACAAATCCCACACCCATGGAACAAGCGATTCGTGCATCTTATGTGGTCAAGCATTGTCTAGTCATTGGAGAAAATCGTCCGTGTACTGGTGTACTTGTTGAATTGAAGGATCATCTTGTGTCTGAACAGCAGGACATTAAAGAGCAAGGTATGATGGGTAATCCACCATTATAAGCATAGGATGGTTGGCAATAATATATATCATAGTCCATGCTGCAGTAGCTACTGCAAATAAGGATGCGCCCAACCATAGCCGTATCCTACCACACATGGTCTACATCCTTCCCATCCATGAGCATTTACCATTAAATGCCAAAGGAAACGTTGTTCGGAAAGAGACAATGAAACAGTTTGAAGATATCATTGAAAGTATGTATGACGGTTTTCAAGGAACAAGCTCTATGTCGAATGTTTCCAAAATCTCAGATGCCAACATCCTATCAAATGACCATCAACTCGAGTCTTTTCTTTGCAATGAAGTTGCTGGTGTATTGGGAAAAGAACCTTCTCTCATAGCTGCCAACAAGGATCTGTCATTATTCGATCTAGGTCTTAATTCGCTACTCGTTGTTCATCTACGCAATATCATTACCAAGGAATTGACGATACCTATACCCAGCAATTTTATATACGAGAATCCATCCATTCGAGCGATTGTACATGGTTTGAGAAAACAAGAACAAGCCAGCACTTCCTACACCAGCAACAGCAGTATGGAATCATCTTACAAGGAAACACAAGCATTGCTTGAGCGTTACCTTGCACGTGCCAAACGTGATTTTCAAGCATGTGTTGCAATACAACATCAGCATCATGACCATGTTGTGTTGCTTACGGGTGCTACAGGATCGCTTGGTTCATTTATGCTGTGCGACTTGATTCAATCATCACGTGTCTCAAAAATCTATTGCACTGTGCGTGCTCAAAGCAAAGCAGCAGCCATGAACCGCATCCGTCAATCGTTTTGTGATCGTATGCTGGATATATCACTGTTGAATCATGTCAAGGTGGAAGCATTGCCGACCGACTTGAATGCAACCTACTTTGGATGGGACAAGGACACTTATCATCGACTTGGACAGGAAGTCACTATGATACAAGCATGTGGCTGGCTAGTCGATTTCAATCAATCCATCACTCATTTTGATAGGGAATGCATTCAAGGTCTCTATAACCTGCTCAAGTTTGCACATCACCCCATCCATCCAATGTATGTGCATACTATTTCGAGCATCAGTGCTGCTGCAGCCATGAGCACGCATCACAGCATTCCAGAAACAATTCCGCCCCAGGATCCACATGTTGCACTCCCCATTGGATATGCACAATCCAAGTACATTGTTGAACACTTGTTCGATTATCTCACAAGGGAAAAACGCTTTCCGTGCATTATCGAGCGCATGGGTCAACTTTGCGGTGATACGATTCATGGTGCTTGGAGTATAAACGAACAGTTTCCTTTAATGATGATGGGCGGTGGTGATAAGCTACACATGATGCCCGATTTGAAAGGCACAATGGTCGATTGGTTACCTGTGGACTACGCATCTTCCACTATTGTAGATATCATGCTCAAGACATCAGCAAGATTTACTCCAGAGGATTTGGTGGGGCGTGTGTTTCATATCGTTAATCCCAATCGTGTAACCTGGTCTCATGTATTAAAGTCAATGCATGGCTGTGGAATGGATTTTCAAGTAGTGGAACCTGAAGAATGGGTGATGACATTACAGAAGCATCAAGCCAACCCAGCTTATCGTTTGTTATCGTACTATCAAGATGTTCTACTTCAAGGAAACAATCAAGTGCATGAGACAATATGGGAAACCAAGCACACTACAGCACTTGTCAAAAAGCTTACAACAGCACCAGTTTTGGATACAAAACTTATGTCAAAGTATTATAGATTCTGGAAGAGTTATTTGTAATCATAATGTCCAAAGCAGAACATTCAAGCATTCAATGTCAATGTGCTCAGTATCTCATTTGTTGTTTGAAGAAAGAGCAGGTGGTTATTTAAATGATGGATGTTGGCAAAGTGTTACGTCGGCTTGAGCAACGTGCGAACTTTCATGCAATTCAATACATATGTGTGAAAAGGACCATGTTTTAAAAGTGAAATGCTTTCATGCATGCGCATTGTTTATGAACAGTATTATGTATAAGGTTTCTGCATATCCACCCCTTGATAAGGATCGAATGACTGGCAATGGAGTGCTAGAATCAACCTGATCTCAAAACTTGTCACATTGAAGCCAAGGATATCGTGTTGATCGTAAATATGATAAAGAAGCACGGGCCACCTTCATTATCATCATAAAGAGCTGGGTTGACACGTGAGTTCGATGCAGATCAAACGATCGGAAAAAACGGCAGAATGTGATCCGAAGCGAAATGTGATACAATTTGCTCCCAGCAGCCATATAGAAAGATTAATCATGATTTGTATAGTAGTAAGCTTATGTTGCATTGCCGGTTAGAGTAACACAAAGTCAAGTGATGCCCCTTTCCCTTGGCAGATAATCTCTCATTGATTAATTTACTTTGAATGATAGATGGTACATTGTTCATCAATATGATAATGAACAAGGATATTGTGTATTAGAATTAAGATATATATCATGATGGGTATTGGTACTATGTTAATGTCATCGATCGGTTTCTAAAGAACAAGGAGGAAAAGAGATCCAGTCACACAAGGTTGCCCTTCCTGTTGCATACCCCAACCTTTGTTCTCTCTTTTTCTCTTTCCACCTCTTTCTCGAGCCGAGTATTCACCAAAACGATGCCTGGAGGACGAGTCCTTTGTACGTCATTGTTCCTTCCTTATACTATCGACTTTGAACTTGCAAGGGATAAACGGTCGCGTTATCTTACGACGACAACACCTACAAGTGCAGTTCCCCCGACCTTGCCAACCGAAACACCCGCATCTAATGTACTTCGTGAACCGACATTGGATACACCATTGAACCAACATGAACCACCACCCAACTTGATTGCCAGTTTGAAACAAAAACAACGCCATGAGACCAATGACAACAACAACGCGTCGTCCATGACTACGCCGCTAACCAAAAGCAGTATTCCAAACGACGATACAAGGACCATGTTCGATTTTAAGAAGCCTGAAAAGTTGGTACAACCCAAGAGTAAAGCTCAGCGAGAAAAAGATATGAAACGACCATCGCCACTACTTGTTCAACCTGTTGCACCCATCCACCATCATCATCGTCGAGAACAATCATTGGATAGTGCTACTTTATTTGATGAAGCACCTTGGACTGTGAAGCCCTGTATCGCTGGCAATATTGGATTACACAATGCATTAGCATCAGTACAAGGCAAAGAGGGTGATGTCTTACAAGATCGTAAATGCATGTGGATTGGTACACTTGGAATGTCAACCGATCAATTATCCAACCAAACACGTGGCGATATTCGATCCAAAATGATTCTCGAGTATGATGCATATACCGTGATGCCATCCGATACTGAGTTTGAAGGACATTATGATCGATATTGTAAGCAGGTGAGATTGTATCCATGTTTATTTCTCGGGAAAAGGGATTATTGTTCAAGGAAGAAACATTGACATTGTTCATGATAGGTGTTATGGCCTTACTTTCATTATGTGGTGCAAGATGATTTACAAAATATGATGTATCAGAATGATGCATGGATGGCTTATAAATCGCTCAATCAACGATTTGCTGATGTCATTGTGGAGAATTACCAAGAAGGTGATATAAGTAAGTGTGTTCATTCATGTTGACTCTCTTGGATACTCACTCTTTATTAAGTCTGGATCAACGACTACCATCTTATGCTATTGCCCGGATTGGTCCGTGAAAAGTTACCACACGCTGTCATTGGCTTCTTTTTACATATTCCGTTTCCAAGTTCCGAACTATTCCGCTGCCTTCCCAGTAAGTGTCAACCAATCTCTTTTGTATCATCGGATAAACTAACATGCGTTCATGGTCGATTAGCACGCAAGGAATTATTGAGTGGCATGTTGGAAGCTGACCTTGTTGGATTTCAAACCTATTCATTTGCACGCCACTTTTTACAAACTTGTTCTCGCATCTTATCACTTGATACCACACCATCAGGCATTCAAATGGATTCTCATTATGTATCGATTGGCATCTTTCCTATCGGCATTGATATTGATACACTAAACAAAAAAAGGTTAGTGAACCTACATTGTACCTGGGATATTCATTGACGAATTTTATATAGATCAGCACCTGAAGTACAACGATCCGTGGAGATGCTACAGGAAAAATATGCAGGCAAAAAGTTAATCGTGGCACGTGACAAGCTTGATTATATCAAAGGTGTACGACAAAAGCTACTTGCATTCGAGCAATTCTTGATCCGACATCCCGAATGGCGAGAAAAGGTATAAGATAGAAATATGCGATTGATTCATGATTGACACCTTGTTATATTAGGTTGTCCTTATCCAAATTGCTTTATCCACGGCTGAAAAGAATGAATTAAGGGCCCATATATCGGATGTGGTCTCTCGAGTGAATTCCAAATTCAGCACCATTTCGTATCAACCCATTGTATTCCTTCATCAAGACATCTCCTTCTCACAATATCTCGCCCTACTCACTGCTGCTGATACATCTCTCATCACACCATTACGGGACGGTATGAATCTCACATCTCACGAATACATTGTGTGCCAAGAAAATAACCATGGTCCACTCATCCTGAGCGAGGTGGGTAGACCTATAATACATCAATGGCTTTTGATTAACGATCATGCTAGTTCACTGGTACCTATGGAAGTTTTGGAGCATGTTTACGAGTGAATCCATGGGATTATCGTGTAAGTGCAATGGATCAAATATTGGCTGAAAGTAGGATGCATGTTGACATTTGACCATAGCAAGTGGGTGACGCCATCCATGAAGCGCTGTCCATGAGTGAAGAAGAAAAGGCGGGTCGATGGAAGGTATGTGAATGATGATGATATCAAACAATGACATCTCGCTGATACCTATGCAAATAGGAACTATACAAAAGCATTGTCACCAATTCAGGTACGCTCATTCTCTTCACTGATACAATGGATGTATGTATATTGAAAGGATCTATGTTTTATTTCTAGCACAACACTATGCCAGCAGCATTATCAATGAGTTGATCAAGGCAAGTATAATGGCATCGAGAACAAGCTTTGGAGTGCATTTCATTTATACTTGTTAATAGATCCGCAATGGTGAATTGCACCGTATTCCAGCACAGATACCTGCTTTGGATGTTGATCACGTCAAAGAATTGTTTAAATCTAGCAAGAATGGCTTGTGAGTATTTGTTCAATGAGAGTGGGATGATTTCTAATGATCACACTAGGCTCTTGTTCGATTACGGTGGAACATTGGTGCCCCATGGAAAAACAGCAGGGCCTGGCGATCTAGATCGGATATCGAATATCCTTTCCAAACTCACAGAAAAGAGTGCGGTATATGTGATATCAGGGAGGACACAACCCATCATTGAGAGGGATTTAGGCTCTATACCCAAACTTGGATTATGGTAACTCAACAAGGATGTGGATGAAATTGAAGAGGATGGCTTACAAGGGATATAATAGTGCTGAAAATGGATTCCACATACGATCCCCGGGTGAATCATGGCAACGTATGCGAAGCGATGTCGATATTTCGTGGATGTCTGCTGTCAAACAGGTTGGTTCTGCAAATAATAAACCCAGATTTGAGATAACATCATTCACATGTATGATAGATATTCCAATACTACACTGAAAGGACACCAGGTTCATATATCGAGACCAAGGATATCTCAATTGTATGGGTAAGTTGATGATGATTTTATTTAAAGGAGGAGACTAACACATGAGTGGATAATGGTTTAGCACTATCGAAGCACTACGGCAGGACAAGATGCACAATTTGCGTGAGTATGAAGCGAGTGTACCTGAAAATGTGTGAAAGAGTAACATGAGTAAATATAGTGGATGGCAAGCGGCAGAATGTCAAAATCATATCGCAGATTCAGTCAACAAGAACTTTGCTGTACATTCCGTCACTGGAAAAACCAACATTGAGGTAGGAAACAAAGTGGATCAAGAGGATGTGGGTTATTCATATCCTATTTTATTAGGTGATGCCACATGACATTAACAAGACTGCTATTGCGAATCGAATTCTTCAAGATATCAAGCCAGATTTCGTCCTAGCTATTGGCGATGATCGAATGGATGAAGATATGTTTGCGTTTCTCAACAAGCAAAAGATACCACACGTCATTACTTGCACTGTTGGACCTCGTAGTACTGAAGCAAAGCATTTCGTGCCTAATGTTGAAGGGGTTCTAACTACGCTCGAGACACTCTTGTCATGAATAAATCACATTCATTTGCATTTATGATATAATATGGGAGATGCGAAAAGCCGATGTGTCGTTCACACTAGTCACAGGACCTGTTTTTTGGTGTCCATTCAACCTCTTGTTACCTGCCCCAAACCCAACTCCCCCACCACCACCACCTAAAAAACCACATCACCATCTCCATGTCGCCTTCTCTAGTCACCGCCCCTTCAGAACGCATCGATCTGGGCGACATTACGCACAACAATGTTGGTCAATTGCGTAAACTAAACACGGTTATCTTCCCTGTCAATTACGGTGACAAGTTTTACAGTGATGTCCTCCATGCTGGCGAGTTGGCCAAGCTTGGTAAGCAGCACAAAATATATCAATGCTAGTGTGTGTGTGCGTATGCGCTAAAGGATATGAATAGTGTATTATAATGATATCTGTGTGGGTGCAGTATGCTGTCGCAAGGAAACCAAAGACAATGAACAACGGCTATACATGATGACTCTTGGTGTGCTTAAGCCATACCGTCAACTTGGATTGGGTTAGTTGATATATAAAAGGATGATGACGATGGTAGGGATGATTGATCTAACATTGGGTGTGTGGGGGGTAACTAGGAAGCAAATTGTTGGAACATATCCTTGAACACGTTGCCAAGCACCCTGAATTGGGACCCATTTATCTTCATGTCCAGATTACCAATGAAGCAGCACTCAACTTTTACAAGAAGCACGGTTTTGAAGTGGTTGATACGGAAAAGGATTATTACAAGCACATTGAACCTAAAGATGCCTATGTTCTCCGCAAGGTCGTCAATACTCAAGCATCGTCGTAGTATATCGTGCATACAATAAAAAGTAGTCTTTATTTACCCCCCTCCATATTATTATGCAGTATGGCATAGGATGTCGCAAGTGCGTTGCACATGTCAAAGATCACGGGTTGGGTTGCTTTCAAATTGGGTCGCTGAGTCAGGTTAAATGAAATCCATATCTCTTCATCAGTGTTATCTTTTAAAGGATGGCTCTGCAAGGTAAGTTTGTTTTTAACAACTAAAACAACCAGGGTTGACTTTCTTTATAGCTTTGAAAACGCTTTGTCAGCAGCTTCAACAAGCAAAACCTTTGCATATCGAATCGCCACCTGAGCAACCTCGTCGTGCAGCTGTCGCAGCCATTTTACGATGTCGCCCCATTGAACATGACTCACAATCCATCACCCATGACCCCATTGGAAATATCTCTCGCTTCCTAGAACAACCTTGGGTGCAGCAAGCGAGTGAACCAGAACTATTATTTATTCAAAGAGCAACAAGAGAAACCGATAGGTGAGAGATTCTTTATGACACATGCCATTCTTTGATATTAACATGAAAACAAGATGGTCAGGTCACGTTGCATTTCCAGGTGGCAAGAATGAAGCCGATGAAACGGATGAAGAAACAGCTATACGAGAAACTATGGAAGAGATCGGCTTGGATATCAGTAGCTCGGCATTTGTCAAGGTGGGACAACTCGATGAACGAGAAATTACATCCACTGCTACGGGTAGACTCATGATGATCTTGGCGCCCTTTGGTAAGTATATAAAAGATAAAGAGTATCATGAAAACTAATATGATCATTAGTGTTTCTTCAAGTGGTACCTGAGACTCCCCCATTGACCATTCAAGAATCTGAAGTAGCTACTGTACAATGTAAGTCAATACTATTCCATCATCATCATTCTCCAACTCACGATGAATACCAGGGGTACCATTACGTTTCTTTTTATCATCCACTCCTTATCCTGATCAATCCATGCAAGAATCAATTGCACCTACACGTCGACGTGATAGTCGCATGATTGCTCCGTTAGCAAGAGTGATGCTTGGCACCGTCAGTTTCCCTGCTATTGATTTACCTGTGGATGACCCAGAAGAACATCGAATGCGTTTATGGGGCATGACATTGGGAATGACTCGTGAACTGATTGAGCTTACCTGTGCCGATACATCAAGTATGGATGGGAGGCCTGCATGGCAGCAGCAATTTGTAACCATGGCTGCCGCCAGACCTAAATTCTCCAACCTTGATATGCAATGGCTCGTTGAATTCTATTTACGTATATCGAAACCACGTTCAAGATCTATTCACTCCTCTTCCTTGTAAGTATATATTGTTCGTATCGCTCTCCTCTCTATTTTATATTATGGGCAGAGTTATACTGTACATGATCATTGATACTAAACTGAATGATTATATTATGGTAGGAGGAAACACAGACATACCAAGGAAACCATCATTTACATTACAGCTTTTCGTCGTGCCATCTATACCGCTGTTGCATTACGAATTATCCTCCTACTAGCTGGTATTGGTTATTTAGGACGTCGATTATCCATCTCACGTCTCATAAAACTTTATTGAATATTATTATTACTTTGATAATTATGTATCACTCGATAAGAATACTTGATGATAGTGTCAATGAGACAATAAAGACTCATTTATAATAAGACTTGTATATCAGACAATGAAAAGGACTATGTGATTGATTGTATTGTACTACCATGGAAGGAATCGCATAATGGGGTACATTTCTATCAAAGCCGTCACGGAGTTGGGATCGTGAGATTTCCCCCAAGCTGCGAGTATGCAATAGCCGTCTTGTTTTGGTTTTCGTTTTACACACTTTCCAATGGCTGCCATTCTCGAAAAGATTGCAAAGTTCGCCATTCCTGCTGGTCTTGTTGTTGGTGGTCTTCAATCGGCCATGTACGATGGTAATAACACTCTCGATTCCATACTAAAAAAAAACACGCGAGCTGAAATGTTTACACTTTTATCAGTCCAGGGTGGTTACCGTGCCGTCATTTTCGATCGTGTACAAGGTGTCAAGTCTGATTCTTCTGGTGAAGGCACTCATTTCCTTGTTCCTTGGCTTCAACGCGCTGTTTTGTTTGATGTTCGTACCAAGCCCCGTAATATCTCCACCACCACCGGTTCCAAAGGTAAACAAAAGACATGTCAATATCCATGTATCTTATTGACTCTTGTTTAAACTAGATATGCAAATGGTCAGTTTGACTTTGCGTGTGCTGCATCGCCCAGAGATCAAGAACCTTCCTGTCATTTATCAAAACTTGGGTCTCGATTATGATGAGCGTGTGTTGCCATCCATTGGTAACGAAGTGCTCAAGGCTATTGTCGCTCAATTTGATGCCAGTGAATTGATTACTCAACGTGAAGTGGTCTCTGCCAAGATCCGTGAGGAATTGTATAAGCGTGCTAGAGACTTCAACATTGCTTTGGAGGATGTGTCTATTGTAAGTAGTAGTAGCATGGGTGATATCATGATGCATTTAATTCATCCATTCATGTTGATTAGACCCACATGACCTTTGGTCGTGAATTCACCAATGCTGTCGAACAAAAGCAAATTGCTCAACAAGAAGCTGAGCGTGCCAAGTTTGTTGTCGAACGTGCTGAACATGAACGTCAAGCTGCCGTTATTCGTGCTGAAGGTGATTCGCAAGCTGCTGAACTTATCTCTCAATCTTTGGCCAAGGCTGGTCAAGGTCTCGTCGAATTCCGTCGTATTGAAGCTTCCAAGGAAATCGCTGGTACCCTGTCCGCTTCTCGCAATGTCACCTACCTTCCTAGCAACCGTGGTGATGGCAGCAACATGCTTTTCAACATTGGTGCATAAACAACATGTCGATGACTATTTAGGATATGAAAAAAGGAGAGCACTGTTCATATATATACACACACACTTATATAAAAGAAGACACAGAGTATATAATTCGACATTGCATTATGGATAATATCTTTATCATTATGGTTTGGAAGGGGGGATGTGAGCTAGCAGCAGGGATACTCGTCCTTTGTTGGATTCCCTAATGATAAGGAAAACATGCGTTATGAAATGAGAGGAAGAATACTGCATCACTATCACTCAATGTCTAACGGGTGCTGTATACTTATTCAAGACAAATAGATTATGATTTCTGATGATCATGTGTAGGGGATCTACTACTATGTGTATCATTTTGAGAGAGATAATTATAGTAGCTTTGGATTTCTCCTTCGGGTGGTGGCTGTTGGCATTGTTCATCTGGAATAGTTTCTTCTGGATGCATGGCTACTTGGGGTTGATAACTCGGTACTCGCTGTCTACCATGGTGTTGTTTAAGATCATCATCATTCTCAGACAATGTCCCAATCAATGTGTTGCTTGGGGACACGCCTAATTCTTGGTCACGTTGGTTAAGACTCGCTTTACTGGGACTATAAGCTAGTTGTGGCATATATTGTCGTTTCGATACCATGGTAGACAAGGAAGAGCGTTGATCGATACTGACAAGAGTATCAGCTGTTAGTCGTTTTGCGTCTCGACTTGTATAAGCTGGTGGTGGATGCAAGTGATGTGCACTATTATCGCGTAATGTGCTTTGACCCGATTCACTATCCTTTCGATGATACGCCCATGGTGATGGAGTGGTAGCTGCATTTGATAATGTATGATTGTTTGTTTTTCTTCTTCGTAGTAGGAAATATGCAACTAGGCAAATCACTATGACTCCACCTACTGCGCCAACAATAGCACCGACAAGATGAGCATTGTTGTTGTTGTTGCTGTTGTTGTTGCTATTATTGTTATCCTGCTGATCAGTGTTGATACTATTATTATTATTGGCGAGGGGTGTACTGGTCGAGGCTGGTGAATTGGTTCCAAAATATGAATCACTTTGAACCACAGCACTGGATGGTAGTTGCACGACAAATGTTGGCATAGGTGATACACCATGGATCGTTGAGCTAGCTGTTGGAACTGATGAGCGTAACATGGTTGCTGGTGCTGCTGCTAGATTGCTGTATGGTCTGGGTAGGCGTAATAATGTAGATGGATCTGCTTTACCATGTCCATTATACTTTGATCCATGAATTTTGGGTGCCATTGTCGCACTTGCATGATAATGATGACGAGTTGTAGTGCTATCCATGTTGACGACCAAATATTATACACGTAAAATAATCGTGACAAAAGTGATTGTGAAAAGGAAAAGTACCGTGGCTGTATAGCAAACGACAAGGATTCAAGTGGAAAAGAGAAGAAAGGAAAAAGTGAGGAGTTGGGGGCAAGTAACGGCAAAACATTATTAGGGGAAGATGAGGATCAGATATGCAGGACGAGGTAACCAACTCCCCCACTCCTTCTCAAGAGCATAATTGGGTCGTGGTACAGTAGTTGGTAAGTGCTTTATACGAACACATGAGTATGTAGTCACTGTTTATGCATTATTGAACCATAGATTTATCCTTTTACATATTCATCAAGGCGCTTCATATTTGTCAAGATTGGGCAGGCGCATCCTTTGTATCTCGCATGGACAGCATTTGAAAAGCTAACCTGTCCACACTGCTTTGAACGTATCGTTAAATCGAATATAGTACTGTTCAGCTAAATCATATCACCAAGATTGCTCGTCACAATCTCACAATAATGGATCTGCATGCACTTTGATGTGAAACGGGTCAACTTTACTCGTGATGATGATGGTGGTTATCTTATTCTGCAGCAAAGCCATGTTTTGCCTTTATATGTATACAAAAATGAGGGGGTGCTTACTGATGGCATACTATCTCCCCTTTCCCAAGTTGCGTTTATGCTTTCTCGCTTGAACTAAACAAGCACATCCTGCATGTCCTTGTATGTGACAATGGAAGAAAACCATATATTGATACAAGAGTTGTTGCATATTGTTGCACAAGTAATAAATAGAAGCACTATCTATAGTACTGAGGGTGGCGCTGATGCATGGAAGATTGTCAGAAGCGAAAGGCTTTGCTTTAGTAGAGTGGCCAAATAACAAGTGAATATGATTGTCATGTGTGTGAGCTGAGAGATCAGTGGAAATGTGAGCAAGCACATGCTGATATCTGATAGGATGAAATTATTCAAATACCGCATCGGTGGGTGGAAAGAGAGTAAGATGTTTGACGCAATCAGAAACTGCATTCGTCATCATCTCTTCTTCCTCATTGTTGCCGACGTCGACAAGTATTATCGTCATCAAAAAAAAGTTGCTCACCATACCCAAAGCTATCCTCCTGCGGAAAAAAATCGAATCACCGACGATCAAGAAGCATCCCCTTAATACTTTGAAGCGTTTGTGCCTTGGTTATATTGCCCGTTTATAGTCTCGGTATGAGCTCGATAGAAAACAAAAGAACAAGAAAAAACTTTTTTTTAACGCAATAACGGTAGAGACCGGCTTTTCCAGCTCACTTTATTATATTCGCTTATTCATTATCTTATATTTGTTCTATATTATCACTACGCTATACATCTTGAGTGTATAAGCCAACATCACCCATCGTGTTCCAGAAGTCACTGACAAATCTCGCGAATATACCACGCTTTCACCATCATCCAGCAGAATTAATAGCGCCTTTATCATGACCGACAGTACAGCGTCCTCCACCTTATCCGACAACCATCATCAAAGCGAGTCACGAGAACAAACTGTATCTTCTACTAAGCGTACAGCTTCTGATGAACCTGACAATGCAAAGGATTCCAAGTTACGCAAGACGTCCAACTCACCAGAGCATCCCATCAAAGTCGAAGTTGAAGCGGCTCATGACAACAATGGCAATGGATCGAGTGCATCTCGTAGTATCGACAATACACAAAATGGTGACACCAACAATTCATCCACTTTGAACGTTGATACAAAGTCTTCGAGTAACGGTGTACAATCCAAGTCTGATGAAACAACACCCAATACTGGAGCTGTAGATGCAGCAGCAGTGGCAGCAGCGGCAGCGGCAGCAGCAGCAGCAGCAGCAACGAATGGTAGTGATATATTGACTATACCCACAACACAAGGTCAAGGTACTGGTTCAGCAGCAGCAGCAGCAGCTCCACCACCACCACCAGGACCAGCAGCAGCACTTGCTTTTATGAGTGAACAACAACAACATCAATTTCTACAAACTTACGCACAGGCCAGTGGACAAGATCTTGCTAATTTGACTGCATCATCTTTGGCACAAGCTATGGTATCTCCTATTGCAGTACCAGGTCTTAATTTATTGCAACATCTTCAAGGTGGTAATGTCATCACTGCGTTACCAGGTCCACCACAAATTGCCCAGGCAACAGCACTTCCTCAACCTACCGATGGAAATCCTACAACAACAACAGCAACAGCAACTACAGCCAATGATTCAAATAATGGAGGATTGGATGAAGATGCACAAAACAAGCGCAATACCAACACACGTAACATGTCTAATGATGAACGAAGGCAACGCCGTTTATTACGTAATCGAATGGCAGCTAAAGAATGCCGTAAAAAGAAGAAGCAATATATTCAAGACATGGAAGATAAGATCAAACATCTCGAAGAAGAGAATTCACGGTTACACAAACAAGTGGATGAGCTCAACGCAAAACTAGCACTTGGATCAATGCAAGGCTCATCTGAAAGTTATCGCCTAATGAAGGAAGTGGAAGAGCTCAATGCTAAATTGGGTATGGGTCATTTGCCTACTACCAATGGTGTGTTTACTGCTGCTATTATGGCTGCAGCTTCAGCCCAACAACAACAACAACAACAACAACAATCACAAACATCACCACAATCCCAATCACAATCTTCATCATGTGCACTACCACCCCATTCAACTTCCAATTCATCTTCTTCTTCCTCTTCGCCCACCGTTGCTACACAGCCACACAATGACACCACGAAACATGAGACTGAACAACCATCTTCAGGTACAGCGCCAACAAATGACAAAGCCCAGCTTGTGGAACTCATGGCGTCGTCTTCGGAGCAAACAAAACTGGAATAAGGTTGATTCTTTTCATAGCACATCCCCTTTTTAGCACAAGCATTGCAACGGTTCACTTGACTTACGCACACACACTCTTCCTTCTCGTATCATATCATTCGTCCTACACTAAAATAAAAACCCTTTTTCCAGTATTTTGGATATGTGTACTCTCCAATTGTATATAAAAAAAACTTGTACTCAAAGTCCACATGTCTTTTGTGCATCTCTTTCTTTTTCTCTCTCTTCTTCTTCATCCTCATTATCCCATTCATGAGAACTGTCAAGTATTTATTGGCAGCCATTGTGCTTGCTTTACTTGTTATCATCACATCACTTTATCGTCAATCCAATTCAGTCCAATCTGCATTCCAATATTTACGGCGACCTTTCATTATCACCAGCACATCATCATCCACTATTCATCATGACCCAAACGAAAAATTCTTGACATTTTATCCACATTCAGGATTACATAACCAACGATTGGGATTATTGAATGCCATGGTACTTGCCAAAGCTCTTGACCGTACACTTGTTCTCCCTCAAATCAATCTTGGCCGTGGTACTCACTGGGCTGCATCACCCAAGCTTGCAGTACGAATGGGTGAATGTCCTGATCTTCCGATACCAGAACGTAGGGGTGGTGGCTGTGCCGATTATCGACGTTATATTCCTGTTCCAGTGTCTTCCGTATTTGATCTCAGTGTGTTGGATGCAATGGGAATTCGATACATTGAACGAGATGATATGCATCTTTCTTATTTCCCAAACCAATTGGGTGTACGTCGCGATGATATGTATCAAGTCAATGATAGCAGTCGTTTCTCGTACAGAATTTATGGCACTCGCAATACCACTGGTGACTTACGGCAATTTGAGTACCGACTTGACCTTGAAGATTTGGCCATGCGACCTGAACGAGCTTTAGTTTTTGGTTCATTGTTTGGTTCAACACGTTTGGTACTGGATCAACGACCTGATTTATCATGGTTACGCCATTATCTTTCGGGTGAACTTGGCTTTGGTCATTCTACTGTGGTGCAACAAACGCTCAATGTCGTTTCCCAACTGGGTGGTCCTGGTGAATTTGTAGGTGTGCATTTACGTACAGGCGATGGTGTTTTCAGGGTCGTCATGGAACAAACAATGAATATGGTACGCCAAACCCTTCAAGGATTAAGCAATCATGACACTCCACACCACGTGCAGCAACTCGATACTATTGAGCGTTTACAATCATTGGGACAACAAAACCAAGTACAAGCCTTGTTGCACGAATGTGTCTCCTTACAACATAACCGCCATGAACATGACTTGCATCATCGACTACGCCTCATTTTTATGGCGACAGATGCTGCTCAGCCGAGACAAACATTGCCCAGCTTGTATGACGAGTTTGTGTGTCTCTTTTCTTTATCCGATTTTCAAGATGCCATTGAACAAACCATCAATTCATCCAATGACAATCTGGGTCCTCTTTTACTACCGCTCTTGGATGCTGAAGTAGCTTCTCATGGTGAATTCTTTGTTGGCACTCAAAGAAGTACATTCTCGAAATATATCGAATATCGCAATCACCGCTTCTTGTCCTACTATCCCAAGCTCCCCTCTTTGTCACATTGATTTGCCACATTCCCACACACACACACGCACATTTATATATATCTCACATCCACACATTCCCATGCACATTCGCATGCAAAGCTTTTTTTCATTTTGTTGTATAGTAGCACTCTTGCATCCATTTTCCTTTTATCCACCATTATTGCATCGTACACCAGGTTACGGGATTTGTATAATTGTCTTCATTCACAGCACTTCCATGCACGTAATCATCCACACCCACACACAAGGGACATGTATAAAATAAAATATGCTATCGAAAAGAAAAGGACATGTCATCTTCGGAAGACTAAATGATAAAAGTTAATTTCATACATCCCATAATCATGGATCAATAGATGTTCACTTACATCTTCTCCATAAGTACTAGATTTATCATAAGAATTGATCAGTCATGGTGTGTTTGGATAACAAGAAGTCAAAAGTAAACTTACGGATCGCCTAAAACGGTCTCTAGATCACGCACTTGATTCTTAAGGTCATTTTTCGCTGAGATGAGTTGTCGTATATGATCAATGGCTATAAAGAAAAAAGGAGTTAATAGGCAATCATATATCCATGATGCCCAACTTTTTACATTTTTGCAATATCAATGCTTCCTAATAGATTGTATGTGTATGAGTAACCATAGCAACAACAAAGGATGTGTCATTGACTTACACTCCGATTGCCATGGTTAAGAGAAGGAACAATGTCAATGAGCTGGTCAAATCCGAGCCGGATGTTTTGACGTCGCTTCTGTTCCGAAGCAATGTGGTTGGCCTTTTTCTCTGCTTCCGTGAGTAATTCATGCGGCGCCTTCCGACATCGCTTTGTGTTGGTTGCTGGTTTCTTATTGCTTGGACCATCATCTACTGGATCCTCCTCTGTAGCTGTTGTTGTTGTAGTAGTAATAATTTCTGCCGTTGATTGTTGTTTCCTCTTTCGAGTCGTATTGTTCACGTCCTGTGAATCATCAGCAGGTGCCAATGCTGTTGCTAAATGGAATGACAATTGTATAAGATTGCATAGTCAACCAAGAGTGTTGGGGTGATAGGGACCTGTGTTTTGAGTATTGTGTTGCATATCCATAAGTGAAAAAGACAACTAGACATTCGCCCAGAAAGAAGTAAAAGAAAAAAGAAAAGTGAATGTTATATTCAAAGAATCAATCGAGACCAAAAAGACAAAGGAAACCCGCTTCCGGTAATGCACGTGAAGTGCAGGGTGAATGTCGGATTCACGTGCTATGCTAATCCGATCTACAATAAATTTATCTACTAGTTTCAATGCAACACCGGTGCAAATGCTTGCTCCACAAAACGGTGACCAGCATCTTCAATCTGCTGATCCGTATGTGCTTGTTCCACCATCACTGGATAATGCGACATTCCTCGTTCAGCCAAACGCTCAATTAACCTATCACAAGAGATGTTATTGGATGATTTTAATAAAATGAACAACACGTGTCATCATACATACTTTTGATCAAGGAGATGTGCATCAGTTGGTGTAGGTCCATCAAACGTGGTCTTATCGGTCATAAGTACACCATACTTTTTTCCTTCGAGAGGACTGCTATCCTTGTTATCCAAAAAGTGTTTTTCAAATACAGAGAGTGCTCCACTATAAATTTGCATTAACTTCATTATTATACTACCACATATGCTTTACTCACGTGCTTGAAAAAAGAAATGCATCAGCCGCTAGCATTACCACTCCTTCAATATCTGTAGTTTCATGCGTATAGTTCTTCATGCTTGCCGCTGAAAGTTGTTAATGAATGAGCGTAATAATATTATATATGCCGCTCTTACCCATGGGCGAATAAGAGATATCCTTGATCTCGACTTGAACATTCTTATCTTTGCTTTCGATACCTTTCGCCAGCAATTTGGCCTTGGATTCAGCATCTATGCTTATTGTTAACCAACACAAAAATAAAGACGATTATGTAAACAATCATCACCTTCTGATTTATCAGCGAAAATATGTACACGGGGCATAGTGAATGATTACATATTAAAAGAAGAAATAACGTGGGAGGTAAAAGTAAACGCCTTTTATGCAAATGATGATGAAGAATACCCCAGTAAAGTATGGGTGTTAGTTGACAGCCGAAAACGATTGATCTGTCGTCTCGTCAATGCAAACTGCACAGCGGGAAACAAATTTCGTGTTACCATGGAAAGACACAAGGCTCTTTCTTTTTTGTTTCTCTTTCCCTCCTCTCTTCTTCACTCTCTTCTCACGCCCTTTTTTTTTCTTTCCCTCGTTGACTCTTGATGATTCAGGTATACATATAACTTCACCTTGTTATTATCATACTTGATCTCCAAGGCATGCTTAACATAGCATTTGGCTATATTGGGCTCACGCGTATAATATAATAGAATCACCCCACCAACGGTACAACTCCGGCCGAACCTAAAAGCAAACATCATCACCGTGGTCGTCGTGGTAGTCGTCGACGCACATCATCTGCTAGTCATCAAGATGATAGCCCAGCTATGCAATCCATCCAAGACCTTATTGCAGAGATGCGTCGGCTACCTCATTTGGATGATGAGAATCATCTCAAAATAAACGATTGGCCTTCACAACGTAGCCGCCGTCATTCTGAACCACCACTTGGAGTATCACCCAATATGACAACAGCGCAACAACAACAATCCACTCATCCATTAGCTGTTGCTGAAGATACTACTGGTCCTACAACTATTACTACAAATCCTAGTACATCATGGTCAGCAATAGCGGCACAACATCCAGAAAAAGCAGTAGTGGGAATCCATGGTGCATCAGCAGCAACGGGTCATCTGGCTGTTCCATTTCCGAAAAGGGGTCGTAGCCGATCATGTAAAGTTTATATCCATTCATTGAATATACCTAATGATATTAACATGACACATTTTTTATAAAGTACCCCATATTACAGTACCAGCACCATACAATAATCAACAAGCACCAACAACAGCACGACGACAATTATATGCAACCCATCTTCCAGTACCTGATGCGATGCATCTCGTTGAACAACACGAGTTGTATGCTGGTACTTTGGCTGTAGACTGGAAAGATAGCTCAGACGCGTATGTAGTATGTGAAGAGTTGGGTCGTATCTACATTTACGGTTCTCGAAACCGAAATCGTGCATTACACGGTGATATGGTAGCAGTCGAGTTGGTGGATGTTGAAACCATGATGGCTGAAAAAGCTGCCAAGAAACAAGCGCGTCGTAGATCCTCGGTCATGTTATCTACATCATTGCATTCGATTCCAGAAAATGCACCTAGTCCAACATACTGTGGTCGTGTAGTCAGCATTCTTGAAAGACCCAAACGCATGCTTTTTTCTGGGTACGTTGTGTCAAGGATCTAATGTCACACTATGTACTCAAATATGGAATTTACATAGTACATTAGCTATTGATCGTCCTAGTAGCACCCAACAACAACAAGAGCAGCAACATGAGAAAAAAAAAGGACCACCTAAAATCATTTGGTTTGTACCAGCTGATAAGCGACTTCCACTCGTGGCAGTACCAGTCAAGCATGCACCTTTAGGATTTCTCAAACACCATGAAGAATTTAAAAATCGTATATTCACAGTAGGTAATCTTGCCTAAGAGACACCATGTATATCTGACACGCTGTTTTTGTTTTGCAGGGGAGTATTCAACGTTGGCCAGTTACATCGTTACATCCTTTTGGTTCAATTGAACGCGAAATTGGATGGATGGGAGAGCTCCCGGTGCATTCCAAAGCATTGATGTCGGATCACCATCTCAAAGATATCGAGTTTACATCTGCTGTGCTTCAAGAATCATCTACAATCCCGAATCATGCTACACCAAGTAGTCCTCAAGAAGAACATGGTCGGCTGGATTTAAGGTCGCTTCATGTCTTTACTATGGAATCAGATGGTAACATCATCCACATGATTATGTCAAGTGTTGATTAATGTTTTTTTATTTCTTAGATCATGCATTTTCTATCAAGCCATTGGATAATGGTTTGTTCGAAGTGGGTGTACATGCCGTTGATGTAGCAAGCATGATACGACCCAACACCATCACCGATCGTGAAGCTCGTGAAAGAGCTGTGACTGTGCGACTTGTTGAGCGTACAGTGCCCATGCTTCCAGAAGCATTTGCTTTAGAGCATGCGAGATTGATACCCAAAAAGGAGAGGTATGACAGCATGAGTATACCTATGAACATGAAATAATGAATGTGCATTCTATTTCAGACCAGCCTTATCGGTCCTTTGTCATGTGACTAAGAATGGTACCCTGATGCATACCTGGATAGGCAAGACGCTGATACAGTGAGTGAAACACAATAGAATATAAATCATCGTGGCTCATGATGCATTCTATAGAGCGTGTGAAGGGATGAATGATATCGATTATCAAGACCAACTTTTGGATATTTGCCAATCATTGCAGACACGTCGTATTCAACAAGACGGTGGATTGTGCCTTGCACGATCGTATCAAAAGTTCGATATAATGAACGACAATGGATATCCATGCCAAGTGATGCGTGTGCATGAGCATAAGCATGATCCAAATGTACTTTTACGCGAATTGATGGTGTTGGCAGGACAACAAGTAGCACAAAAAATCTTGAGCAGGTTCTCGGAAGTAGCGTTGCTATGTCATCAATTAGAAAGCACAGCATGTGCGTCGTCCTCACAGCAGGTGAGTATAGCACATATGAATATGCTACATGGCCCATACTAACGTCACATGCACATAAGGACTTGGTCAGAGATTATTTGGAAAAAGACACTGGTTCATTTACAGAATTGATCAAGGCTGCTGAACAAGTGGTGGATCAAAACAAGCGCGATGCACTATTACACATGTTGCAACCCAACCCAGAGAAATATGTTTGCAGTGGCACTTTGGATATTTCTCAGTATCGACATGGTGCCTATGCTGTACCATTGTTTACTACTTTTGCACATCCTCTTGAAAAATATGCATGTTTGGTTGTTCAACGCCAATTGCATGCAGCTCTCAAAGGAGGTAAGTGTGTTGTATAGAGCATCATTGCAACATACGATGTATGCTTATGCTAATATTCGTTTATTAGATGGTGGTCAATATGAGAAACAACATTTGATTGAAAAGGTAGCTCGGCATTGTAATTCCAAAGAAACTGCCGAACAAGATGCCGAACAAGCTAGCAAAGCTTTGTACACATCAGCCTATGTGTATCGTGAATGCCTTGAAGGACGCCCTGTCATCCAACAGGCTGTGATTATAGGTATCCAGCATCATGTACTGACGCTCTATATTCCCGATTATGATCTTCAAAAGGATGTGCATTTGCTTAACCATCCAGGATTATTGCACACTACTTTTCATTCCGCCGATCATAGTATGGAATTGACATGGGAAGGTGACGAGATTTCTCAAGTTGAAGAAGAACCACCATCATCCTCGTCAGTGGTGGCGGATGATCATAGTGATCTTGTGTTGACGGTAGATGATGAAGAACACGGTCTTCGACATACATCCACATCGATAGTTGAATTCATGTCTTGTATTGATATCAGAATCACATCTGATATGAAAGTTGTCAGGCCATGTTTGGATATTCAATTAGTCAATCCACTCTTACAATAATGATGATCTCCCTGATCCATAACATCTTCCCATCTTCCATTATCACACTCGCTCTCTTTTATGTGATGCATATAAGTTTATTTCAAATAACAGCAATGAAGGAATACACATGTTGCTTAGTTACTCGTGTATGAAGGGAAGATACCTGAAGCTTTATCGTCATTGGCTATCGAATAGAGGTATCCCAGGATTGAAATAAGCAAGGTCGGCAATGCATCCTGTCGCAGCCAAGCCATTATTTCTTTTTCTCCAGTTGTTTGAGCCGCCACTACTTGCATTATACCATGGCAACAGAACAGGAATTCCAGCGTACGTATGTGGAACTAATTCTTTGACGATTCCATGGAGCACTTGATCTAATGGGCAGCTTTATTGTGTTATAGAAAAGCTCAAGGCGTGCTGCAGCATGGCTGAAACGTATCTCGAGGACATCAAGATCGATCGACCTGTTACTGACGATGCCTTTGATACTGCTGCTTTCCAAGACAAAATGAGTATGTACAGGAAGAGTAATATGGATGATATACTGATTGAATATGGTAGGTAAGCTTGCCAAAGTGTTATCACATGATGCGACCAAGTTTACAATTGCATGCAAACCACCACGCAAACCAACTGACGGCGTTCGTATGGTGGATGAGATGAGCAATACATTCTTCAGAATCGTGGGCTTTTATAATACGATCCCTGCATCCGCTGGTCAGCAATACCGTGATACTTATCGCAAGGCGATTCGTGATCTTTTAATGGGAGCGTTATCATTATGGCATACATTTCGAGATGATGATGATGGCAAATTCATGGTACCAACAGCAGCTTTATGGGAAACTTGCAAGATGATGGAAACCAGTTTACCTGCCGATAATCAAGCAGCTGTCATTGCACAATGGAAAGACATGCAAGCCACTATGGAAGATGCTAAGCAAGAGGTACATGATCTTGCAGAAGGTCAAGATGAAGATATCGAACCAGAAATGAAACCAGTTGCTGCTCAATGTGCCAAGCTGGTCGATCTTGCCGTATTTGTCAGTACCAAGATTGAACGACGATGTCTACGTGAAACAAAGGATATCAAGATCTGTGATCAATTCTATATCAAGTCCAGTGCTCTCGCTGATGAAACGGATGTCGTCGTATCTCAACTTTATGATGTGGATGATCCAGAGGAGATGCGGACAAAGCATATCGCTGCATACGTTGATTGTTTATGTGATCTCATGGCATTTGCACAGAAACATACCACTGAGGAACACGCGAAATGGTTCGAGGTACGTAAGAGAAAATTGAATCATGATATTGAAACCGAACTTATCAGGCATATATTATTTACATACACAGATGGGCATCAAGAAGGTGCGAGAGATTGCAGAAAAGAAACAATAGATAGACTAGGAACATGTATATGTACAAAAGTAAACGATAGCGCTATATGTATTTACCGTGCAGATTGTGGATCGATGAATGATGCGAGAGTAATGGCTGACATGGTACGTTTTCTTAAAAGAGATGCATAAGAACGTGGTGTGGGGCTCGGATGGGATCCGATATCTTGTTCGAGTATGGGTGACAGCAATAATTCACTTGGTATCTGTAAAGAGGCATGACATGTGTAAGCATGCATGTGTATATGTCATGGGTTCATAAACTAGGTTCTGAAACACTTGCCGTAATAAACTCGGGTTGGTGTTGTATCAGCAAACGAATAACTTCAATTTCCTGCAAGTGTGCTGCTGCTCCTATACTTGGATGAGAGGATGTTGTGGGTGGAGCGACAAGCAAATTTGGTGTCAAAACAACAGCAAGATTGTGTGCTGTCATTTTGTTTTTCGAATGCAGAGACGCGACTTGGTTCCAGAAAAGACAGAGCAATTGTAATAAATCGCGGTTTGGTTTGGGTAGCATGCAGCACGCAAGGTGGAGAACTGTTTTGGTCTCCTTTTCAGTAGGCATTCCTAAAAAGTATAATGGGGAGGTGATCAGCAAACAAAGTGGTTCACAGGACTTATGTGTGTATGTTTTACTTACTGAGACTAGCAACAAATAACGGATGAAGTTTATACGTGAGCAATGGCTCTGGAAGATCACGCAAGTATTGTTTGAGTAGAGCACCAAGTTGAATAGCTGAAGTATCATGGAATAAGCGTTGTATGTAAGGCTCATCATGATCGATCTTATTGCGCATGTCTCTGAGATCGCGAATGTTACCATTCTTGCGAAAGATGCCTTCAACGGTCAGATCTACAAAAACATGGTCACCTGCATCAATACATGCTTTGTGTGTGGGAAAAAGAAATGTACCTTGTTGGAGTAAAGCCAAAATGCAGTTCTGCATGATCGGTGGAATAGCTGCACTTTTTGAGAAACAAGCAGCCATGATCGGGTGATGGGTCATCATGTATCCTATTGCATCGCCACGTGTTGCTTGTTCTGCTGTTGTATCGTTCCCACCATCATCATTGTTTGCCATTCGCCAATTCATATTATCCAGGGGTTGACCAAAGACACGTCCATGATGATGTTGCTCATTAGAATAGCTTGTTGATCGTCCAGAATTGTTACTATTTCGAAAATGCAGTTTCACCTTGTCCCACAGTGAACCGCTTCTTTTGCCGCTCCATAGTGTCACCAGCTCGCCAGCCCGCATATATTGTCCAACATGGCGGTCGATCACTACTGCAGCGGTGCGTCGTAGTATCTCATCCTCCTCCATTGATACTTGAGCAAGTGCCACTTGTGGTTGTTGTTGACCAGAGCTAATTAAAAGGGTTGATTGAGGACGATCAGGAATACAAGATTGCTTAATGGCAGTAGTAGAAGAAACGCCATGTATAGTATCCATCATGGATGATCTGTGCTTTTGTTTCCGTTGATAACGGTCCCGAGCTCGATTGGCAGCTGCTGCAGTGGTACTTTCATTGCTGTTACTATTACGACCTGTTGTGGTACTCAATGCACGTCTTAATAACATTGTGCCAAATCGTGCCGCTGATGATGACTCATTATCCATGTTATTGTCATGGGTGCTGTTAACGTTGCTGGTGTTATTGGAATTGCGTGTACGCCGAATAAAAGTGGGTGAATCATCCGATGACACCTTGGTGCGTTTAATACTTTTTCGCAAATGAGCTGGATTCAAGAAGCCGAAACCTTTGTTGGTATCTACAAAGGCAATAGCAGGAGGTTCGAAACGCAATGCATGGTCTGCCATCATGGTGAATAGTATAATTCAGAGTCAATGAAATAAAAGAAAGAAAAAAGAAAGCACAGTAACAAGCTTCTTGTGCTTGATGATGGAGCGTCGGATGATCGGGTGTGAAAAAGATGATTGTGTTGTTTCTGCATTTATATCAACAAGATCCTTTTTTCGCGGGAGACTAAACAAATGTGCATCATGTGGCACACAGCTACGCTTTGAGCGGGTAAAATGACCTCATGAAGGTTTGTATCACAGTGCCGTGTTGAGAAGGAGATTGCGGACGAATGGTGGATGTCCTTGCTGCACAAGGATGAATTTGTGTTGCATTTCAATGTCGTACGACAAAAAGGGAATGAAATATTGCTACACTGTGAATTACTGGTAAAGAGAAGAAACTCACATCCTTCAAACATAAAGATGCTATGGGTGAGCAAATTCCCATTTATCTATTTTTCTCACCGTAGCAATGAACCAGATTGAGCTTGACGCCATCTCTAGATGCGTTGTTCCTGTGACCATGACAGCTTTTTGTTTTCCTTTTTATTTGTACGCTAATGGTAAGCAATGTGCGGTACTGCATTGCTTTATTTTCGTTTGCTAAAGTTCCCCCCTTCAGCAAAATCATGCACAACCCAATAGTATTATCATCATTCTCTATTGTTAATGTACACGACACAACCTTTAAAACCAGATATAGCTTACATCCATTATGAGTTACCAGTTTACATTTTGTGAATTTCAACAAGGAGTTGATTGAAACATGGTGGACAATGCATCTACTCGTCAACGGCTGATTATGGTTTTACCCCCTTTTTGATTGTCCTAGTTTGGCAAACCCCGCCCAGCTTGACATCGGACTTGGCGTAGACGTGCATAAGAGAGTGCAACTCTCTTGGCGACCAGAGTAAGTAGTTGTCATCATTTGATGAAAATGGTAATACTTGCAAAGGTAACGAGAGATGTGCGATTAGGAAATGCACACAATCAATGTCAATAGAAAAAGCAGAAAGCTAAGCAGCACTCATTCGTAGCTGCAGTCACGACCTGCACTGCCCATTTTACATTTTCGGTCGGGTGACACAAATAAAATGGGTGAAGCATTGTTCATCAGGAATGCAATGGGATCAAGGGTAGTTGATTTCGGATATTCACTTATACTCTTGAGTACGCTTCCGAGTTTGTTAAGCATGTGATTGAAAATTTCAGGTATGGTTTGCTTCCCAGGGGGAGCTTTGCTTTCATGAAAGTTGTCACCAACGACAACACTACTACAATCCCCTACAAGTTGTATATGCTGGCAGGATCACATGAATACCCCACATATAATTGAAGAAGCGGATTGATTTCCTACTTGTTTATGGTCACTTGCCAGGTGTTCAAGGAAATCCAAAGATCAATCGGTCATTACAACATCATCTTAAGTTACTGCCGTATAAGCACTTTGTTTCCTTTATGAACTTTCTTAGACAATACATTAGCAAGAAGAATTACTTTGGTCCTTTAATGCTGGTTTGCCTACACTTGGAATTTGGGGAATTACTAGTTGCGCGGTATCCACTATCACTTTACATCAAGTATCACCACAACCAGTGATATTGCTTCCACATTTGCCAATATAATAGCGACGCTGTTTGGCACTCCACCATTCCCCCACCTAGCGAGTGTAACACCATTAAACTTATTATTCCATGAATGCATTTCATTGTGAAGCGTGTCATTGTTTTTAGGTATCATACTGCTGTTATCCCATCGCCTACATGGGATCAAGTATGTAGCTATTTTGCAGCATCAGCAGTATGCACCACTGATCTCCGCTTCAATATCCCGCTTTATTTATTCCATTATCAATCCCACCATTTGATGTTGCGATTAATCCATTGATTCCACCATGTACTTTAACGCATGTATTTACATGTCGAGTCGACCAGTCATTTATAAAGTGGTGGGCGCATTATGTTGGCGTTAATGATGACAGATGTGTTTCACCTTTGATGGTATCCAGCGACAATATTATATAAAGGCGAAGCATGAAGAATATACATGATACATTGAATTACATTAATAGTGTATTTGATTGATATGCAAATGGAAGTACAGTACAACAAAATGGATTTGGGACTAAGTGTAAATCAACGTAATGTGGATGGATTTTGTAGCTCACTTGATTCTTGATGGAAAGTTTGTATCCGTGTGTTTGATCAGATTGACGGTGGTGGATGATATAAATCACCATAATTTACAAATGAATGTGGACCAATCGCACATTCATCCTCTTTGTGATATGCAAGGTAAAATGACAACTTTTATATACGTGTGCGTGGGAATGTTGTTGGCACATGGGTGATCGTGATAAGATTTCAAATTAAATATATTGTATCAAGTAATAAGGATTGAGGTGGTACACTCGATATATGGTTGATGATGGAGGAAACAATGAGTATGAGAAAGTGTGATTGTATTGGAAAATTTGGAAGCAACATATGGTATAGCATACTCAATACTAAATTAGTAAGAGGATGTGACGCACCAAGTGATTCCCCTTGATATTGTCCACAGCATTGCTTTTCAGGATATTAAAAAGAGACAAGATCTCGAAATAAGGGCCATGTACTATGGTGACTTCCTTGATATTCCACATCGTCTAGTATCAATATCAATAAACATGAAAAAAACTTGAAGCGGTCAGTATTGTTTTTGACTTACTTCAATATTGCATGATGATTATGATTAATAATGGACTCCTGTACACGCTTGTGCTCGCTGACGGTTGCAAACACTCCTCACACCAGTGCACACATGACGGATGTATATCTAATTTCCTCATTCCAACCAGGTTCAAACATGCTCTCTTGCATAAGGTAGAAGCGCATATAAGGTTCAACGAGACCGAGATAACCTTTGGATCGATGGATGCCATGGAATAATCGGCTACTGTCAAGGTACCATTGTCTTGAGCTATGCCAATCATCAGCCATTCATTCATGCACGTAACGTTTCATTGTAATTACTCATCACAAGATCAAGATTTGCATAAGCTTGCTTGTGAAGTTTTGTACACCATGAATCAATATTTCCATCCATTAGAATTGAATATCCACCGTGTCATGAAATAAAACCACCCATGTACCTTGACATGGACAAGCTTACTGATGACCCTTTGCTGGAGCTGAATCGAACCTTGGCAACACATATTGTCAAGTTGAACTGGGATATCAGCACCAATTATTCTTTTCACAAGACGAGGACTTGGTTCTGTATGGACCTTGACATTGTGGGTTTGGTTGATCGTAGTTGGGTCCAGCAGTGACATGGCGAGTTGTAATAAAGGTCACATGCACACAGTGATTTCTTCATATTGCTCGTACCCATGTTGAAATGTTTACATAAACTTGAGTATTTGTGTGGGTGAAAGAAGGAAGCAAAGTCGTACTTTATCAAATGCCGCTTATGGTGTCATCCCGTTAAATCATGAGGGCTTGATTAACAATAAAGCGATATGCGTGTTGATACAATGGTGCAGTTCTGGCCAAGACTGCTTCTTTATCAATGTGGGGGTGTTGATAAAATGCAACTATGCGAGTATCATGCTCATTATGCAACAATGGTTTATACATATCAATATACGAATGCAATGTACAATGCTCACATGTTTTAATTGACAAAGACTGAATGATGAAGGATTGTTGGGTATGTGTATGGTGATGGTTATATATATATGAACTTGTGAGTGTTTGTGTGTGTGTTTGTACAAATGATGATCATCTTGCCCATTTGGAGAACTTTTTCCATGAACGAGCCATTCGACTATAAAATGATCGACTTTCCTTGATATTTTGTTCTTGTAAACGTGTAGCATTGCCAGAGTTGTTTTTACGAATATCCATCACTTTACGAGATACACGATCAAGAGATTCGAGAGTGAGAGCAAGTGCTGAAGAGGGATGTAGGATGAAATTGGACGACGATAATGATGGTTTTCGATGTTGTTGTGTTGTATAAAAGTCATCTTTTGGTGGAAGTGGAGGTGGTGGAGGAGAAGAGGATGGAATAGGTGGCAAGTAATGATGATGATCCATAATGCAAGATGAACGAAGAAATCCACTATCAAACGATCCACTTAATCTACGTTCAAGTGAGTGTAGATAACATTCGTCTTGTTGTTTGTTCGCTACTATCCCAACAGCGTACCAATCAGGAAGCTCATCAGAACATCCACTTGAAGATCTACTTGATGATGCTGTATGGGCTAAATCAGGAGCGGATGATGTAGTAGTGGTATGAGGTAGTGGTGATGGTCGAATCGGTATTGGTAAGGGCTTATCCAACCGAAGAGGATCAGTCAATATTGGTAACCGATCAAGGAGTCTCACAATATCCATGTGATGTTTGGCCAGAGCAACATCGTGGGGCGTTGATCCATATTTGTCCTTGACATGGGTAGAAGCACCATTTCGTAGTAATAAATCAACAATACGAATGCACCCATTCGCACAGGCCACATGCAAGGCTGTTGACCCGGTTGCTTCAGTATCCCGCTTAGTGGACCAACTACTCATCTTCATAAGTTACTATGCTAATAGAAGAATACAATATAATTGACTTGCCTTTGAGCATCCACTTGTGCACCACGATCAATAAGATATTGTACAGCCGCAAGGTTATTGTCACTGACACATGCAAGTTGAAGTGGCATAAACCCATTCACAATGCCATCGATCGTTGCTCCATGATCAAGTGCAAATTTAACTAGACCTTGGAATGCAATGGAGGAAAAGAAGAAAATAAATGAGTATAAAGGTTACCATAGTTATGCGTCGCCTTACCAACGTTGCCTGTTGTTGCTGCATGGTGCAAGTCGAATTGGATATGATGTTGGCTGTAATCATGCATGAAATAATACGAGAGAAAGAGAAAGGAAGAGAATGGCATTGACTATGACACAGAGACACGTATATAATCACATACCCCATGTCACCCACAGCAATGGTCGCGTGGTCAATGCGTGGTCATCACTTACTAGCAATCAACTTGTCCTTTCCCACAGCATACATAATATATTAGTTTACACCCTAGTCATCTTAATGCATAATATATATATATGGATTTCTTCATAATAAAAAAACTACTTCTTTCAACATGCCTAGATAAGGATCGACATTATTTATCCTGCAAAGCACGCAGGGAACAGGTCCCACACTTTTTTTTGTTTCACCGACTGGCAAGGGACCCACACCAACTATGAGCCTTAACCCTTGCATCATGCAATCATTACTCTTCCTTCATGGGTACATGGACTGAGACATATTAAAGCTTCTTTTGTGACCAACGTGTCCGTGCACTTGCATCGGTAATTGGAATGTTCCATAGTAGATTTGATTACTCCTCCTCCTCCTAGTCATCATCTCATGCATAAGAGGAGAGTTATAACAGGGAACACTGATCAGCATACACTTATAAATGAATGCATGTAACAAGCCTTTACCTGGAAATAAGAATGCGAGTTTTTTTTTCTTACTTCTTGAATCAAATTGTACACCACTTTGTGCCACCCAGAGTTTTTCTGTAGTTGCACATTATCCAAAAGCTCGCATACAACCAACAAGTAGTTCTTCACATGTATATTCTACATCTCTTGTCTCCTTGGTCAACAATAAATATATACTTTGTGAACGATACGCTCGTGATAACTAGTCGGTGGTATCATAGACGTTTGTGTGCATGTATGCGTCATATCACCTCTAGACAATCAGTGTCCCCATGATCAGCTTCCATTTCTGATATTGGGTTGATCGTTGAGGGCTAGATACGTAACAATAGAATCCAAAACCACTCTTTCTCTAAAAGAAATCGCATGACTACCTTTTTACAACAGCCCTCTCTTTTTTCTTTTTCTTCCTCCATAAAATGTCTACTTGTTTGCATACTGCGCCAGGTCACTTTTATTATTACCCGACCCAACACCGCAATTATTATCATTACAGCAAACCTACAGCACCATTTATTCCCCATTCAAAGCCTGCATATTATATACAGCAATCATCATCACCACCCACGCTGGATGAACAAATACAGGAATCATCGATTGCTATGATCAAAAGTGAAGAGCGTATGTTTGGTCCTAGATCGCAATCACCGGTCATTTGCATTCCTCGTATTGGTATGCATAATAATAATAAGCTACAAAAACACCGATCTGCAAAAGAGCGCCTGGTAGTAGTAATAGGGGCTGTGCCTTGTGTTGGCAACTCTTCATGGAACTGGGAATCTCGTGCAACCAGGCACGTGCACGATCCACTCGAAACCGTCACTCGTCGTGAATTGCTGGATGAACTCCTCAATATCCGGTATAAATATGTCAGGGATTGGTTACTTGTATGCTTACGATAGATACTTATCATCAGTTGTATCAGTGAAATTGACCTAGATCATGCCAATCATGCTATTTCTGCATCATCCTCCACCGACATGTCACAGTGCTCCACAACAGATGACGCTGAATTATCAAGCATGGCTAGTACCACCAACGATGAACCAAGCAGTAAGTAAAGATGCATGTCTTCATAAATGAATCATGTAGATCCAAATGATGTGTTGTGTGTGTACTGTAGTACCGATATGGGCAGATCCAAAGCGTATTCATACCCATCGATCCTGTTATGAATATGTGCAAGCTTACATGAAGAAACACAGTATACCATCCACATCGCCCATGCCATTACCCAACGCCATTACGTTTTCATTCAGCAGCAATAGTAAACAAGCTACTACCACTACCAGCTCCATACATAGTGCCAACACATATATAGCTTCCATCATGCCTTTATTCAGTTGTGACACCGTATGGCAATTTGCATCACGTTGGCGCCGAGTCAAGGAAATGTATGGTTGGCCATCATGTTTAAAGTTGAATGAGAACCTGTATTGTTTCATCCATAATGTGGCACCCATGTGGGAGGATGTCAGGAACCGACATGGTGGTCGTATGACTATTACTCTTTCCAAAGAAATCGATACTCTCTTTGAATGGATTCTCATGTCTATGATAGGTGGTAATCTTGAAGAATATAACGTTGTTGGTGTTGTTCTTTCAAAACGTGTTCATGGTGATCGAATCGAAATATGGTTTCAAGGATGCGAAAATTCATTTCTACAAGAAACACATGTCATGAGAACAAAGTAAGTACCAAGTAATGGGATATCATGGTCATCAGCTCAGTTCCTCTTTCAGAACTCGGTTATCGGCTCAGTTGCCATCATCCAACTTTCAAAATGCTGTCATGGCAGCACGCTACAAGAAACATTTCTCAAACACGAATAATAGACACACTCGCTTTGTAAATAAATGAGATGATAATGTCCCTTTCATACGCAATCCATGATATACTATCGTCTGGATCACACTGGCAGCGTGAAAAAGACATGAAGCAAACTACACTTGGAAATGACATAATCAACCCTGTTGTCTTGTTGTGTGGACAAAAATGATCATGACCTTGAAAGCATTTATAATGAAGTGATCATTGTTCAGCTAAAAATGATCTGGAAAGGATGTTGACAATGATAATGAGCAACCAGCTGCAGCCAGGAGAACATAACAAAGATGTCAATGAAAGAGCAAAGCTATATGGCAAGAATAATTAGTACCAATAGATTCATTCAACAAAGAAGTATGCATATGCTCTGTTATAGTGGAATGTTGTTTTACTTGTGCTTCTATTTCAGCTTCCTTTATGAATATGATTATGCAAGCAATGGTACACTATGGAAAAGCTCTTTCAACCCAACAACAAATGTTACTCGCAACTACCCCTGCATAATGTAGGTCACTAATCACCAAGTCCTCTTTTGCGAATGATTATAATACACCCTTTGCATGCATGAGAACACAATGGAAACATCAAATGGATTGTCGATAGGCAAGGATATCTTATTAACAGGAAAGAAAAAACACCATGATGGCATTATAAAAAAACAACTAGGGAATCATTATTTCTTTTCAGGAGCCTTGGCAGCAACATCCTTCTTCTTTTCAGCAGGAGCTGCAGCAGCAGGCTTTTCAGTGGTTGTGGTAGCCTTTTTGTCACCATTGACCTCCTTCTTTTCAGCAGGCTTGTCAGTAGACTTGGCGGCAGGTTTATCAGCAGGCTTCTCGGCAGGCTTTGCAGTATCCTTCTTTTCAGTAGGCTTTGCAGCATCCTTTGTTTCGACAGGCTTTGCAGCATCCTTCTTTTCAGCAGGTTTTGCAGCATCCTTTGTTTCAACAGGCTTTGCAACATCCTTCTTTTCAGCAGGCTTGTCAGTAGCAGTAGGCTTATCAGCTTCCTTCTTTTGAGTCTCCTTGTTATCACCATTCTTCTTTTCAGTGACAACCTCCTTGGCAACTTCTTCCTCAGGCTCAATGCGTTCAGACATGGCAATCTTTAGGTAAATAGCACGACCTTCCAATTCCACATCCTTAATGTTGTCAAGAGCACGCTTTTGTTCTTCTTCCGAAATCAACTCCACAAAACCATAACCCTTGGAACGGCCACTCTTCATACGAGCAACTTGAGCAGAGTTGAACTTGTAGTTTTTGAATACTTCAGCCAAACCTTCATCAGTAGTAGCATAAGGCAAATTGGCTACAAATACAGTAGTCTTGGAAGGTTCAGTGCGCTTAGCCTTTGCAGCACGCTTACGACGGTTACGATTCTTCTTCTTTGTGGAAGCAGTAGTATCCTCAGTGGTGCCAATAGCAGCATCACCTTTCTTGGATGATGATGATACTTCTTTGGTCTTGATTTCCTTGTTTGCATCACCATCTTCCTTTTTGGTAGCCGATGTATCGGTTTGGTCTTGTTGCTCAGAGGCAGCATCAGCAGCAGCAGCCTTCTTCTTTTTGTTGTTACGACGACGAGGCATACGACGACGCTAATAAAATGATGCAACCATGAGTAACCATCATCCATCCTTTATGATTTTTTTTACTTACCGACTTGCGAGCACGAGGAAGAGCTGATTCATTGTCACTCGATGTCTCAGGTTTCTTGTCAACATGGGTTTTTGGCTTTGCTACCTCGACATTCACCTCACGACCCTCAAGCTCCTTTTTGTTCAGCTCCTTTCTTGCCTTTTCAGCTTGGGCTGCAGTTTCAAATCCAACAAAGCCATAGCCAAGAGAACGACGGCCGTGCTTGATAATGGTCGCTTCAGTACTATTGGATACAATTAGCACACGTGATATCCATATCACCCCCATATGTCAGCAGCCAATTCATTATATACTTACACCTTGCCAGCGCTTTCGAAAAACGTGATGAGCGCTTCTTGAGTGGTCTTGAATGGCAGGTTTCCGACAAACACCTATTGAGATCCATTTGGGTTAAAAATCAAATGATATCATTAATGCATAAAAGATAATTGACTTGCCTTGTTGTCTTCAACGAGCTCCTTCTCAACTGTAGAATGCTCGGCAGCCTTGGTAGCATCAACAGTTGGCTGTTCAGTCGTTACGGCCATGACGAACAATGTAATGAATCTAAGAACAAGTAAAACGGGGTGGTGGGTGGTGTTGGGTGTTTGGAAAAGGGATGGACGATTGGTTGTGGTGTGTAATGAACTGCACGCGTGAAATGTGAACCAGAGTAGTAAAAGAAGAAGAGAAAAACTCCCAAAGAACAGAAAGGCTCATTCTATAACACGGCCTTGGCAACGTGTCATCCATTCGATTGGAGGGCGGATGTCCAATGGGTCTGGTGCTCTGTTGCACCACTCAGTTCCATTGCTGCGAGTACCCATTCCCATGGTTACCAACAGCTTCATTCACATGGTGATTCACTCGACCCAGTATCAATGCACGATGATGCATGGTGATAAGATGCTCTTAAACTTGACAGCATTAAAATCCCAGATATTATCACAAATGACAACTCGGGGTTATTAGGGGAATTGGGCTGATTGAAAAAACGGAAATGCTGCGTCGTCGGATGATGTTACCCGAGATTGAACAAAATGTGTTGCGCAGGCAACAACTGACACTTAAGGCGTTGCTACAGCGGAAATACACGGAACCCCCTGCAGCTGCATGATACACGCAACACAATTTTTAAACATCTCGTTGTACCGGCAACATGGGTCACGTTTCTCCCCGCTCACCCAGCCTGCATAACTTATCCTCATATCCACAAACATATACATTCACAGCCATTCACTGACAACATTGTGTTTGCCTTTATTCCGTTCAAATGACACATCAAGGCATCATTGGTTGCTAGCACAATCTCTTGGCAAGCCAACTTTTTTTTTTTTTATCTCAGTCTATCTTGCGTGACAATCGGCTAAACGCACACCACTTGTCAATTGAAGAATAATAATGCATGTCATTGTTTCATTGTTCGATCCTTGTTTTCAAATAAACAAGTGTTAATAAGCTTATATCCTATATTTACTGTTGTCATCATAATGCCACAGTGTAAAGCTCCAAGAAGAGTCGGCTAAATTATATGAGCTCACTACACTTAACACCGATCATTGCATGATTAATCATGATCACAAATCATGAACAACCATATGCCATTCTGGTAGAATATGAGATCAATACACTGCTACCACTACTACCATCACTGACGACGATCATGTGCTCATCCCATTTTCTTCTCCTTTCATCATGAACGCAAATGTAAATCACCGGTAATTCAATTTCAACTATATGACAAGGGTACATTAAATATACAGGAACATAAGGATAATGTGAATATTGGAGATGGTGCTACTGCTACTAAAACGTTGGGTGAAATAGTTGTGTCACTTGGTCGTAGTCACAACCGGAATGTTCGCAGGAAAGTATCTAGTGGGGTGTGAAGCAAAGCGTGTACACTTGTTCTCCGCATATACAGTTTACACTCACCTATCGATTACAAATGTCCTTTCGAAGACTAAGGGTTCGCCCAGCCAAGAAACTGGTAAACAACACGAGAACCATCGCCCGTCAACACCCAATTGACACCCTGCTGAATTTCCACACACCCCTATTGTTGTCATGGATAGGCGACTGTGGATCGTGCCAAAGAATACGACGAAGGTTTTGAACTATTGAGTGACGCGATTAAGGAAATCTTTCGAAAGAATGCAAAGAGTCTCTCGTATGAAAGCTTGTATCGTACAACCTACAACTTGACGTTAGCACAACACGGAGAAAAGCTGTATTATGGTGTCAAGGACGTTGTAGCCAACTACCTCGACCATGTTGCAGAAGAATCTATTGTGCCTGCCTTTGTGAGCTCTTCCGATGGTGCAGATGCAGGTGCCAACTTTCTAAAGACCGTGAAGCGAGTGTGGGATGATTATACAACAGCTATGGACATGATTCAAAAGTCCTTACGTTACTTGGTATGATATTATCATTCTTGCTGGTCAAATCTCTCATTATAATTATTTCTAGGATACCAAGCTTCCAAAGTACAATTTACCACACGTATGCGATATGGGATTCGATCTCTTTCGTGACAGAGTTGTTCGTTCTGACAAATATGCCATCCAATCGCAATTGATATCAGCCATGTTGACGCAGATTCATCTCGAACGTATGGGTGAAGTCATTGATCGTACAGCTATCAATTCCGCAGTTATTATGTTATCCGAGTTACATGATGTTCCTACCAAAGAATCCGTGTATGTGGTCGACTTTGAAAGCCGGTACCTGGAGAAGAGCACATCCTTTTATCAGATTGAGAGTCAGAAATTGGCATCGTCATGTGACGCACCTGAATTCATGCGTAGGGTAAGTTGTCATTTATCTATTGGAATCGAGTCATGTATTGATTATAACAATAATAGGTGGAACAACGATTGGAAGAAGAATATGAACGGACAACGCGATGCTTGAGCTTGTCAACTGAACCCAAAATCAGGACTATTGTCGAAACACAATTGATTGCCAATAATTTAAAAACGGTCATGGAGGTAATCAAGTACATTGAAATTGAAAGATGATGATACGAGAGTGTTCATGTTATCATAGATGAAGAATTCAGGTCTCAATCCTATGTTGGAAGCGGACAAGTATGGTGGTAAGGATCAAGAAAGAGGATATATTTAAACATGGAATTAATGGATCGTATACAATAGACTTGTCAAGAATGTACAAGCTATTTTCAAGAGTGCCAGCGGGACTGAGCGAGATGAGAATGGCCATTAGCAAATACATTATGCAACTAGGCGCGGAGATCAACAAAACAATCAATGCAGATCTGGCGGTGAGCAAAGCGGCCAAGTCATCGGAAAAAGGTGCTGGTGGCGGAACCCAAACTGCAATTCGTTGGGTGGAGCAAGTACTTGCATTACAAGAAAAGTTCGACAGGATATTGGAAAAAGCTGCCAACAAGGACAAATCCTTCCAAACAGCTTTCAATGAGGCAAGTCATTTGGTTTCATCATAGAAAATGGCATTAATGACATTCCTTTGTATAGGCATTCGAACAATTCATCAACGAGAACTCAAAGTCAGCAGAATTTATATCTCTCTTTATTGATGAAAATCTCAAAAAGGGTCTCAAAGGCGTAAGCATAGATATGTCATATATATTTGATCATCGCGATTCTTATATTTGTTATCATTCTTTAGAAATCAGAAGATGAAGTGGATCAAGTACTGGATAAGACGATCACCTTATTCCGATTTCTATGTGACAAGGATGTCTTTGAAAGATATTACAAGCAGCATCTCGCCAAGCGACTCTTGTTCAATCGAAGTGTATCTGATGACGCTGAACGTGGCATGTTGGGAAAGCTCAAGGTATGAGTGTTTGTTACAAAGATGGGAAAAGCGATCTAACTTGGGGTTTCAAGAGAGAATGTGGCTATCAATTTACCAACAAACTCGAAGGCATGTTTAATGACATGAAATTGTCAACAGAAATGGGTGGATTATTCAAGGATCATCTCGAGAATGCAATGGAGGTGAGTATCCGCTTGTGACCAAAATGATTCATAACATTGACTTGTACCATACACTAGAAACCAGATATCGACACCTTTGTCACTGTGCTTACTTCGACCTTCTGGCCTATGAATCTATCTTCATCGCCTAAATGTATCTTGCCACCAGAAGCATTGCAAGCTTGCAAAGCATTTGAACATTTTTATTTCAGTCGACACAGCGGTAGACGATTGACTTGGCAACCACAAATGGTAAACATCAGCATCTTTATGGATTATGGTCAAACAAGATTAATGGGTATATATTATAGGGTAGTGCAGATATACGTGCACAATTTCAAAAAAGCAAACACACTCTCAACGTTTCGACATATGCAATGATTGTACTTGTTCTCTTTAATCAAGCAGACTGTTTGAGTCTCGAGGTATGTATCCATTCATATATACGTGATTTATAAGATGATTCATTCATCCATGTTACTATAGGAAATCCAATCCCAAACCCAGATACCCGATCAAGACCTGAAACGTACTTTGCAGTCGCTGGCGTGTGCAAAGTTCAAAATTCTGCTCAAAGAAACCAAAGGCCGTGATGTTAACCCAGGGGACAAGTTCATCTTTAACGACGCATTTACTGCAAATCTTGCACGTATCAAGATCCAAACAGTAGCCAACCGGGTCGAAACCGAAGGCGAGCGTAAGAATACTCAAGACAAAGTGGATGAGGAAAGAAAGCATCAAATCGAAGCTGCTATTGTGCGTATCATGAAGGATCGAAAAACCATGGAACATAATCTTTTGATCGGTGAAGTGACCAAGCAATTGAGCTCCCGATTCTTACCAAGTCCATTGATGATCAAGAAACGTGTGGAAGCTTTAATCGACCGTGAATATCTAGAGCGGAGCAGTGAAGACAGGTAAAAAAAAGAAACCAAGGGATAATGATCCATGGTCAACTAATGCCTATTCTTTTAGACGATCGTATCGTTATCTAGCGTAATAGGATTAGCATACATTGTATGTCTGGTGATTAAAATAAGGGAATAAACCCCAACCTTGTATACTTGGCATCATAATGTGTGTGTATGTTTGGATCCACTAGAGCGCCCGATGAAAAAGAAACTTTATCTCATATCCACCAATCCCGCTTCATAACAAAGTTTAAGACATACCCATCGATTGGCACACTTTATTACTTTAGAATCCAACCATATCAGCATATAAAGCTATTCAACTACTTTTTGGACGATAGTATTTCGTATGACCAAGAAGATGCTGATGATTGGCTATGCATAAGAAAACAAAGTATATGTGTCTCCCGATGCTGCGTCCCGATAGGCGGATGAATGCAGGCCCGATCAGGTTCATCCGATGTTCCCTGCTCTCTAAATATGTCATTGATCTGAAAAAGTATGGAATAGGCAGCAGTACTGAGATGAATTTCCATGTCATTATGACTTTTTCCGATCTAGCAGTTCCGAGATCATTGAAAATAGCCCAACACAGTTACCAAGAACCCCACGGGGTCAAGCTTATTATGAGCATGCAACAAGTAGGCCATCCATGAATAATGCATGTTTGATACACAAGATCAAACTGCGAAATAAACATAGGGCGTGGTATTCATATTTTAAAATGTGTACTGAAAAAAAAAAACTATTGATGCGGAAAAGAAAGGAAAGGCAAGTGTGCAACAATGAAAAAAGGCAGTAGCGTATAAACTACTTTAACAATGACTTTCTCTCAGGGGATAAATGCACGTGAATGATGGATCGAATGCAAATTGACAAAAGCATGAGTACCCATACTGGGATCGTCTTCCACTACATCAGCAGGGATATTGATACTCCCAGCATCAAGGGCGCTTTGTCGGAGAAGGGCGGGTGCGGTGGTGGTGCAAGAGAATGACGATGATGAAGATGGGGAATAAGAGTACTGGTGTTGTTGTTGCGGGTATGCAATATTGTGTTTATCCAACAAAGCTTGTTGTATCCGTAGTTGCTCCTTGAGCAATGCTACTTGTCGTTGGTGCTTTAGATTGGATAACGTCTCCATATGATGATCTCGTCGTTGAATACGTAGCTGCAACGATGTGAGTCTTTCTCGCAAATGTCGATTTCGCTTTTCAAGTTGACGAATATATTCAGCTGCTTTAAACAAGATGGTACTCTTTGAATGATGGATGTTTTTCAACGTGGGAATTAATTCAGTCATTTCCTTAAAACCGGTACGGATCGCGTTACGTCGTCGTTGCTCGCTAGCAATGTGGTTGGCACGTCGTTCTTCGTCAGTAAGTCGTGGCTGAAGTGCAATATCTTCTTCCTCTTGTTGTTGTTGTTGTGGCTGTGATTCTGCAGATGGTGATTCTTCTTGTTGTTCTTCTTCATCTTGAGCACCATTTTGTTGCTGCTAACATCTCGTTAGCTGATATATCATCACAATGATTACAATATTATTACCATGCACTGCATTTTGAAATAAGTCTCGAGACGGAAGCTCTGCTGTTTCAAGTGGTCATTATCATCTTCAAATGTGGGGATGGAGATGCTAGGTGCTAGATCAAAGCCTGTGTCAAAGTTAACAGATATTGAAATCAATACAATGAAACTTACCTTCAAAAGTCTCATCAAAATCAGCTATGGTCGACGTTCCAGAATACAGTGAAGGCACAGTGCCATTACTGGCGATACTGGATGTCTTGTGTGCTGGGTCGTAGTTTTCATCCATAAGTGGAAAGAGAAGGAGAACGTCAAAAAGTGCATTGATCGCTTGCTTTTGAAACCACCCCGGAAAGGCCCGAACTCAGCTCATGCTTTTCACGTGTGCTATTCTTGGCTTTGTGTGTGTGTGCGCTCTTTGTCTTTTTTCCATGAGTAAGAATGTGGAGTAAATAGATTAGTTGGTGAGACGTGAGCATGATCACTCAAAACGTGGATCTTTATCATGATCAATTTCCCCTCTTTTATCATAGATCCTTTGATATAACAACACCGTTTCCTTTATTTCTTAACCCCCACTCCCACTGGATGCAAAATGCATGCATGCATTTGGGAAGCAGGTAGCAACGCAAAATAGGTTACAATTGATGCGGACCAATACTTTGAATTGAACCATTTTGGAAAGCGGGGTAAACACTCTTAGCTGTATCATTAGTAACAGGCGTGGGAATCTTAGGTTCGAAATGGGTAAATGCAATCCAGTCTGAAATTCTCATCATGTCTTTTCCAAGTAGCACTCGTTCTGGATTACTCTACAAAAGAGACAATCATTTGGCAAGCCCAAACATTGGCTTTTTTTTTCGTGTCACTGTAACCGAGAGGAGCATGATTATCACGCCGACAAAGAAAGAAAGGAAATCATCAGTTGCCACTACCACATGTTGAATGGTCTCTGGACAAATTCTCTTGTTCTCTCTTTTCATTTGTTGCCATGTCATCATCTGCTTTCATACATCTTGGTTCTTTGCATGTGCTTTGTACTGTGTGCTTTGGTCCCAGACACACAACATCATGGGTTATTGATTATCTTGACCATAAACTTCTAAATATACCCTTTTGCGTCTATAACAATGACATCAACTGCATGCAAGATACAATGAATGTTCCAAAACAATGGTATCATCTTTGTACACATTCTTTATTATTTAATATTGCATTTATTCTCTATGCATTCGATTGAACACGTTGACATTATGTATTGGTCTCTCATTTAAAAAAGTATACATGGGATCTAGTTCAAGTGATCATGGATAATTCAGTGGAATACAATGGGATATCGGCCATTTGCATTATGATTATGGCACGCGAGTAATTTGAATGACCGCGCTTAGTAGTCGTTGTTCAGTAGTAGACCAGCATGAAATAATATTACTTGTGCGTCTTTCTGTACACCAATGTTGGAATCGCTCGTCTCAACACTCTTGAATCGGGTATTGGGATCATACGTCTCCAATCTCAATTACAACCAGCTCCAGATCGGGATATGGTCAGGTAACTTGGATTCTACCAAAGGAACAACCCAGGGGTTCAAGATCCACTCATTGACCGTGTTCTTCTCGTGCACATAGGCGAGGTTGTTTTACGAAATCTCAAACTTAAACGTGAAGCACTCGACAAGTTGGATCTTCCTGTCGATGTCTTGGAAGGTAATGAATAACAAGAGCATTACAAGATGATCACTAATACACCTCTATACCTTGTGTTCTTTATTATCAGGACACCTCGGGGAATTGACTTTGAATATACCATGGTCCAACTTGAAAGGCAAACCTGTGATGGTGTATATTAATGATGTCTATGTACTTGCTGTACCAAGAAGCAAATCATCGGTAACAACGCTTCTTTTTCTTTGTCTCTGCATGATTCACTCACTCGTTCTATTAGATGACGGCCGAGGAAATGGATGAACGAGAATATCAGCAAAAGATGCGCAAGCTTGCCAACTCTGAATTATTGAAATCAGCCCATCACGACTTGGAAGATACAGCAAAGAATGATACATTTGCCAATCAACTCATGACCAAGATCCTCAATAACTTGCAGTTCAGGATCACAAATATCCATATACGATACGAAGACGATGTGTCAGCACCTGGTCATCGATTCGCTGCAGGTGTTACTCTCAGTGAACTTTCAGCTATTTCAACAGACGAGAATTGGATCCCACAAACTATAGGCGATGCTGTCAATACTATTCACAAGGTTAGTTTTATTCCCAGTATCAAAGGTCAACCATGTTTACATAAAAGAGTAGATGGCAACGTTGGAATCATTGTCAGTTTATTGGAATACGGATACACGATCATTGGCATCTTTAGAAGAAGAGGAGAGGAATCAAACATTTCAGAGACTGGCAAGTGGTAACAGCCCATGCGATGATCAACCGATAACATCTAATATTGGATGATAGATTGCAACCAAATCACATATTCCTCAAGAGCATCAATATATGCTAAAGCCTGTATCCGGAACCGGAAGAGTAAGTTTGGTTAAAAAGGAGTTTGGTAATAATATATTCATGCTTGTGCAACAGATCAAGATGAACAAGAAATTCGGTGATGATGTTCCCCAGGTGGATGCAACATTATTATTTGATGAATTATCATTTATCATCGACAATGAACAATATCGGGATGCTGTGCTTATGGTTGACTTGTTCCATTCTTATCTCAAGCGACAAAAGGTAAACAATGGAAGATGCAGAGAACGAGCATCCATTAATCAAAAATGTTCATTTAGTATCTTCATCTTCATCCTGGAGGAGATATCACTCCTAAATCAGCACCGTTGGAGTATTTCAAGTTTGCTGGAAAGGCTGTTTTATCAGAGATTCACGACAGGAATTATCGTTGGTCATGGGATCATTTCCGAAAACGACGTGACGATCGACTTTTATACGTTGACTGTTATATTGCTGAGCAATTGGATCGAGCTACTCCAGAGCAGAAAGAACAATTGGATGAATTGGAGCATCGTCTATCCTATGAAGATATACGTTTCTATCGCAGTATTGCCAGACCAAAGTTGAAACGTGAAAGAGCTTTACTTGGTATGTGTGTTCATATCTGAATCTTTTTCTTTTCATCTCACATCATTTATTGTATAGCTGCTGAGGAAAAACGCAAAAAGCAACAAGCTGCAGCAACAAATCAAGCAGGAGGTGCGGGCTGGTTCAGTTCGTGGTGGAATGGTACTGCAGCAGCAGCGAATGATGGAGATCAAGAAGTGAGTATATCAAAATGAATTGTTATATTTATATTCACATACCTATTATGCAGGACAATAATTTGGTCATTACTGAGGAACAAAAACAAGAATTCTATGATGCTATTGAATACGATGAGGATAAGGCTGCTGCTGCTGCCGCTATTGATTTCCCAAAGAATGTATGTACACGTCAATGTGATAATGCAGACATGGTTACTTATATTGTTTATTAGACAATGATGCTATCATTGAGAACGACACTGAACAAGGGTTCATTCACAATCAAACGCGATCCTCATGCTGAGAAACCAGTTGAAATTGTTTCGTTGATCTTTGACACGGTTATGCTTGGTGCCATCCGCTATGTCGAATCGTTCAAATTATCAGCAGCATTGGGTGATTTACGCTTGTACGATGGTGTTACGAAGAATACACAGTATAGGCAGCTTATTGGTGCAAAGGAAAAAGTGACAGAAGAGGAAGCACAAAAGTTACGGCGTCGATCCAACGTGGACCCACAACTATTACGTTATTCCTCAATCCAAGATCCATTCTTCTCGGTCATGTTTGAATATCGACCTTTGGATGGCCGTGCTGACAATGCTGTTGCACTGGTGATGCGTAATATCGACATTGTATACAATCCACATATCATCCGAGAGGTGCTTGACTTTTTCAGACCACCCGAAACGAGTGCTGACAGTATTAATGCATTGATCGAAGTCGCTGGTGATACATTGGAAGATTTGAAGAACCAAACTCGAGTCAATTTAGAATATGCACTTGAGCAGCATACTACTTTGGATTTACGCGTGGATATGGATGCACCCGTTATTGTTATTCCTGAAGAGTATGTATCATACAACGCACACATGATAATTGATAACAAGGGCTGATTTCATTTTTTATAGTTGTACCACTGCTGATTCTCGAGGAATGGTGATTGATGCTGGTCATATCAACGTGGAAAGCGATCTTGCACCTTCGGATATTGTACAAGAGATCAAATCGAAAAAGCCATCCGACTACACCAGCGAGGATTATGTTAGATTTCGATCGCTCATGTATGATAAGTTCTCTGTCCACTTGACCCAGACCAAGATTGTTGTTGGTGAATCAGTGCAGACATGTCTCGACCAAGTCCGGAATCCAAAGGAAGAAAACAACTACCTTCACCTGATCGATCGAATTGATATGTCCTTCCAGCTTGAAATGTGCATTGTTCAAAATCTTCCAGATTTATGCAATTTCAAGATATCAGGTCATCTTCCGTTACTATCAGTCAACTTTTCGGATACAAAGTACAGAAGTATCATGCAGATTCCACATTTAATTGAAGCAACCGGATTACTCAACAATGATCAAACCGATGACTTATCGAATGAGCACAATGAACCAGAAAATACGCAAGTTGGAGATACGCATGACAACAAAAACATATCAAAGCTTATGCACACACGTCTATGGAAACCATCAGAGGAGTACGTGGTCGAGAGTGACAGTGACGATGAATCAAGTGATCAACTTGAATCCACCACAGCTGCAACAACGGTTGCATCAGTAGCTTTATCAGGAGACAACAAGAAAACCAATGTCAATAAGCGGATATTTGAGCTCAATTTCCAAATGGATAAGGTGTCTGCCAATATACTGGAATCGCGAGGCAGTGGAAAAGAATCTTTACTTTGTGATCTCGTTTTACAACACTTGTCGGTTGATTATTGCCTGCGACCTTTCGACATGTCGGTCAATGTTTCATTGAAATCGCTTTCCGTTGCTGACAGAATGAAACATGGCAACGAATTCAAATATCTCATCACATCCGACCAAGACGTATTACAACCTGATAGCAATCTCACAGCAGATACCAACATCGATGCCAAAGAGCTTGTCAACGTACAATATATTCGCGTGAATCGATCGAGTCCTGAATATTATGAAAAATACAAAGGCATGGATCAAACAGCTACTGTTGCATTATCCACTCTCAACTTTATCGTCACTCGAAGCTCGGTATTGACTTTACATAACTTTGTGTTGAACACCTTTGTCAACGATCAGCAACACTATCCAATGGATGAAAAGAAGAAAAGCAGCACTTCTCACGATAGTCCAGATACACAACGCTCTCAATGGCTGCATAAACAGCGAGAATTACAGCAGCAACAGCAACAACAAATGCAGAGTATTCACGTAACACTGCTTCTTGACAGTGTTAATTTAATTCTCAACAATGACGGTGTACGACTTGCAACAGCAGAATTATCACATGGTGACATGACAACTGTGATCGCCAATGGCAACACCAAAGTAACGGCCAAATTTGCCAATTTGACATTATCTGATGATTTGACTGAACATCACCATGGTGAAGGAGCATCGATATCTTCCAATGAGCAGTTGCTCACCATCCAAGGCGAAGAATTGATTGATTTCCGATACGAGACATACTCGGCGGATAGTGAGACTTATCCTGGTTACGATCAATCGATTTTCGTTCGCATGGGATCAGCACAATTTACTTTCCTTGAGGAACCAGTCCATCAGCTCTTATCCTTTTTGAACAAGTTCGCAGCCATGAAATCTGTGTATGACCGTGCACGTCAAGCAGCATTGGAATCAGCTCAGCAACTACAGCAATCAACAGCAAAGACACACTTTGACATTGTGATCCAAACCCCAGTAGTCATGTTTCCTCAGATGCACCAACATCCAAATGATACCGTTGTCGCACATCTTGGTGAAATATGGATGTCAAATACATTTGAAGATCAAGATGGAGGATGCTTAAATGCTATCAAGGCTGGAATTCGATCCATTAGCTTGACGTCCAAGTATTATCATTCAACACGATCGTCTGATCGATTGGAGCTCCAAACACTTCCTATTGTTGATAAGATTGACATTGATTTCGATATCAAATGCATCCACGAAGCACCCAACGAACCGAGACCAGATATCGACATTGTTGGCACCATCAGTGACATTCGTATGCATTTGACTGATCGACAATACACGTTCCTGATTGATGCAGCAAACATGTTTTCGCGTGTATTTTCGGAATCACCTGATGCACAAGTGGATATGGTCATGTCACCGCCACCCCAATCCAATGAAAAAATGATACGAGCATTGCAGAAATCGGATCAAGTTCAATCCGAGACCAAGCACCGTGATACAGATCAACCACGCATACGTATGGTTCTTTCATCGAAAACTATTGGTCTCGATTTATATCAGCCTGGACAATCGAGTGCAGTCATTGATCTCTCCCGAGTTGCTCTCAACCAAAGTTCTCTTCAATTGAATATGCAAAAGGATAATACTATGCGGATGGATCTCAAAGTGACATCAATGACCGTGGATGATACCAGACCCAATATCAAGAGCAAATTCAAGGATATTATGCCATCAGCAGAGAATGGTCATCACTTTCAAATGCAGATGGATATATCAGCACCTGATCATATACGACATGCTATTGCCATGATCACCTTGACTGAACCCAAGATTGTTCTCTCACTCGATCATACATTTATGCTTTATCGTTTCTTCATGACACCCTTTGGCCCTCGATCCACTGATAAATCACCCACTGCTTCACGTCAAAAAGATCAACCACAGAAGCAACAAGAACAACAACAGCAAGGAATGGATATATCCTATCGTGTCAATATCGTCAAGCCTGAGTTCATCTTGCTCGCTAACCCTGATAATGTGGATTCGGAAGCTGTTGTATTATCCGCTGATGAATTTATCTTTTCACAACAAGCTGTCATGTCCCTTGCCGTTCGTCAGATTGGCATGTTTTTATGTCGAATGGATATGCGCCAGAATTCTACATTGCGTTTTATACAACCATTTGATGTCACCTTATCCATGAACAACAACAGCGCTGCAAGAGCATCTGGCAATCCAAACACAGAATTGGCGGTCGATGTGGAATCACTTGTACTCAGACTCTCTTATCGAGATGCCATGCTTGTCACAGATATTTTCAACAAGGCTTATGAACTCTACAGCTCAAGCATGGATAAGAATGAGCTCGAATCGGCTTCATCACCTCAGCAACATCAAGCAGGACTTGAAATGGAATCCTTTGTAAGCTCCGTTGAACAACGATTGATGCATGAATCGGTAAATTCTTCTTGTATGAATCCCAGACATAAATCTCACTGCAATATTAGCTACGAGCTTCATTCCAAGGATTACAGATTGTGTTGATCGAAGAAGTACACGAGATGCCTATGGTGGATATCAATCTCAGGCCCTTCAATGTGGATGTCGCCAACTGGTCTCGATCCGTAAGTAAATGCGTATCATGAAGTAAATGTTAGCTAATAGTATTCGTATTAGCTCTCTGTGGATGTTGCTTTTTCGACTTTTATGAATTACTTCAATGTCAAGAATTCTCACTGGGAACCTTTGATTGAGCCATGGGATTTCAAATTGGAACTCTCTCGTCGAAGCACTCGAGCACAAGATCCATTGCATATTCGTTTGCTGTCGGATAATGACTTGAATATCAACATCACGCATACCTTTTTGGAGAGCGCATTAGCAACGCTGAGATTATGGGATAAGCAACGCCAGGTAATTGTTGACTATGGCATGTGGATTGGGCGCATTCTAATATGTACATTTTAGCTTGCCTATAGCGGTGAACGAGGAACAGTTGCACCTTATCGATTGCGTAATTGCACTGGATATCGTATCCATTTGTGGAACTCTTCTCAAGGCAATCAACCCGGAGAAACAGTGGTCAAAACCTTGGATGATGGTGCTGACATGCCATGGTGGTTCGAGGATTGGCGTCAACGTCGAGAAGTAAGTATCATTATCTAATCATGTTGATATCAAATTAACTTTTCATCATTTAGACCACTCGAGTGAGCAACAACATGCTATGTGTACAACTGGATGGAGCATTATGGGAGACGATTCGCAACATATCGGTTGATACACAAGGCGAGCACATGTATAGCCTTCGACCACGCATCAACAACGTACAACATCGAATTGTATTTGATGTGAAGCTCGTTAACAATCTCAAGATTGTCACTATCCGATCTGCCATGACCATTGAAAACAACACACTGCTACCTATTGATGTTGGTATATTAGACCCACGCGGACAACACTTTGAGGATAATATTGTCAAAATTGGTAAACATTTATTTCTTTGCCTTGAAAACATGTATGCTGATTTGTTGATAATAGCACCTGGTGAAAGCTATGCACTGCCTATTGAAAAAGCATATCACAATCGATTCTGTGTCAGACCTGATGGTAAGGTTATTTCATGCATGATCACCATTGTTCTATGATACTAATGCATAATGAGTAGCTGGGTTTGGTTATACTTGGACAAAGGGTGGTTTACATTGGAGAGACTTTATCAGAAACTCGGAAAAGAGAACATCCATCATGTGTCAAGCACAAAACGGTGACATGCCAAACTTCTTCTTCCAAATTCACGCTCGTCTTGATAAGAAGAATGCAATGTATGGTCACTATCCATTGATGGCTATCAGGCTAAGCGCACCTATTGAGATTGAGAATCTATTGCCATATTCGTTCAACTTCCGTATCATCGACAAGACTGCCAAGCAAGATTTCAGCTCTTTCTTACGCACTGGTGGAACAACACCCATTCATGTCATTGAAAATGGCCACTTGCTTCTGATGAATATTCACATGCCAGATTCCGGTATGTGTTGATGCTCGTCATACTGTTTCACATAATATTGACTTGTCCTACTATAGCCTACAGCAGCAGTGAATTTGCAATCATCAGTACCCGAGGAACGGATGATCTCAACTTGGATGACACATTGCAGCTCGTCAGCTCCGATAATGTAAAATTGACCCTTCGTATCAATGCCATGTAAGTGTGCCTATAGGAGACCATGATATGACCTATTCACTAATTATGATTCAAGTGATGTGCCTGATTCGGGTGGTGCTCGCAAGTTTGTGATTTATTGTCCTTATGTGGTGATGAACAAATCTGGGTGTCCCATTGCCATCAAGACCAAACCTGCTTGGCAGAGTTCCGTGTTCTCTAGCTCCTCAGCATCATCTATATTCAGAGTTGATAATAAGGTAAACGTTATTCATCTGATACTTTGGGTTGATGATGACTAAATGTGTTAATGTAGCCTGAGCCATATATGCTCTCTTATCCCAAGCGCGATAATGGCAATCGCTCATTGATCCAAGTAGGAGGTTCCGAATGGAGTGAGGTAAGCGTATTTACTTATGTGGTCAAATCATACATCTAATTTAATCGATTACTCTTTTAGCCTATAAGTTTCGAAGCTGTGGGAAGTTCACATGGTATTTCGTTGCCAAGGACCAACGGAAGTGATGAAGTCAATATTGGTATCAACATCCAAGAAGGACATGGCAAGGTGAGTATAATGAATCCATTCACTATGCATTGAGTTAATATCTTTCTTTTTGTAGTACAAGTTGACCAAGCTTGTCACCTTTACACCACGTTTCATCCTGATCAATCGTATGGGAGATGATATTCGTTACAGAGAACCAGAAACTCGAGCTGATCACGTGCTTGAATCCGATCGACGTATCGCGCTTTATCATTTGAGGAAACATGCTGAAAAGCAGCTTTCAGTCAAATTACCGGGAATCAACAACACTTGGTACAATATACGATGGCTTTTGTCAACAATTGTACTCACACTGGTAATATAGGTCGGCTCCCTTTAACATACAAGATATTGGTACCATCCACGTTCGTTTGGATAGCGCTGATGGCTCAACAGCTGCTTTGATGCGAGTTACAACAGTGCTTGAGGATGCTACTGTATTCATTGTCCTAAACAATGAAAACGACGATGCTTGGCCCTATAAGCTGGTGAATCAAACAGATGAAGATATGACGTTTTATCAAGAGGTGAGGAAGAAAAGATCTATTGGACATGATTGCCTTGATTAACCCCTATGCTTAGGATCCTGTTATTCTTCGAGATGATTACACCGACCCACGTATGCGAAATCATCGAACCAAGCGGTATCGCCTTCCTGCCCATACATCTGTGCCATATTCTTGGGATAATCCTTCGCTCAAGGACAAAAAGATTATACTCAACATTGCGGGACGTGAACGAAGCATCAGTATGCAAGAAATCGGTAGCCAACTTCCTTTCCGACATCAAGTTAGTATACAATTCTTTGGAAATTCTTTGTTACTTATCCAATATTCATAGAATCGTTATGGACGACCATCGATCACAGCTATTGATGTCAAGACACATCGCACTGCTCAAGTTCTCTATTTGACTCCTTACAACCAATCCGAGAGCTACTATCGACCTGTGTCATCTGGTCCATCCTCTTCTGCCAGTTCAGTAGTGACAAAGGATGGTTTCGAAACTGTCAGTATTAAGCATACTATCAATTTTGTCATGGAAATTGGATTCAAGCAAATTGGCATTTCGATGGTCAACAAGCGATTGCAGGTAAAACCATTAGTTTTGGCGTGAGTGACATATGTATTGACAGTGTGCTATGGTTTATAGGAACTCGCATACATCACATTCCGTGGCTTTGAGCTCAAGTTGACTGATTCCAATATGTATCAATCCATACGATGGAATATTCTCTGGGTTCAGGTATGTGATATATACCACAGGTATGGTGAGATGGAGTTCTGATATGTAATTCGTAGATCGACAATCAACTCCATGGCACCTTGTTCCCCATCTTGCTTTATCCTACAAACATGACCAAGGAAGGAAATCAAGAGATAATACCCACTTTCCAGCTTGGCCTTGACAGAGTCAAAGATGATAGTAAGTATATAGTATACATGCTGAATATTAAATTGCTAATATACTCTTAGCGCATGGTGTGCTTTATTTCAAGTATTTCTCGATTCTTCTGCAAGAGATGAGCTTGGAAATGGATGAAGGCTTTGTGTTTGCCATTATGGACTTTTTCACTTTCAAGAACCAAGAACCAAATGAAGCAACTGATGATGATGGGTGAGTTTTGGATTGTTTGGAAAGACAATGTGATCTTACTGTTTGCTATTGCTTAGGAAACAATGGGTATTCAGCACTGATGTACCTGATGTAACACCTTCCACCAACGACACCCAACTCTATTTCGAGATGCTCAATATCCAACCTATTGGATTCGATTTATCATTTGTACGAACGAACCAAGCGGATAATGAAGATGAGAACTCTGCATTGGCAAAACTCGACACAGGTTACAACCCCGTAGTGGACTATGCGCTCAATGTGGTGACTATGGCACTCGGCAATATCAATGTAATGATGGATAAAAAGCGAATACGGAAACACGTGCTGATATGACTATATGCAATCAATAGGGAGCACCACTTCGATTCAATGCTTTGGCGGTTGAGAATTTGCGAGCTAGTGCATCTGATCTTGCGAATCGTATCTCAATCCACTACAGTGATCAACTCGTCAATCAATATCATCGAATTCTTGGTTCGGCTGACTTTTTGGGCAATCCAGGCAAGTAGATGGGATCCATTATGTATCTTTATTTGCTGACATGATTTCAATACTGTAGTGGGTTTGTTCAACAATATCAGCTCGGGTGTGGCAGAATTGTTTTATGAACCTTGGCAAGGTATCATGATCAGCGATCGTCCACATGAATTGGGTGTTGGCATTGCAAGGGTAAGCATTACATTGAATTGATGATATGAGCCATTATCTTATATGGATGATGATAGGGTGCCGGTAGTCTTGTATCTCGAACAGTATTTGGATTCACGGACAGTTTCAGCAAACTTACAGGAAGTCTTGGAAAGGGATTATCTGCTGCAACATTGGATCGTCGATACCAGCAACGGAGATTGATGAATATGAATATGGCACGCAATCGACCAAGAAATGCATTCAGTGGTATCGTGGATGGAACCAATGCTCTTGCCAATAGTTTCCTCAGTGGTGTAACAGGATTGATGGTACGTAATATCATGGTTTCCTCAAATTGATTAAGCATTGATTATTTTTTATAGGTCAAACCTGCTGAAGGGATCGCTCAAGAAGGTGTAGGTGGATTCTTTACAGGTGTTGGCAAAGGTCTTGTCGGGTAAGTTCTATATGCGTCAATGGCAATAATGCTTGTGCCTCTCACACACATTCTTTTAAAATAGTGCTGTGACAAAGCCAGTGGTGGGTGTGTTTGACCTTGCCAGCAACTTGTCAGGAAGTCTTAGGGATGCTGCCAATCCTGTGGATCTCAATGAAATTGCACGTATTCGATACCCACGCTTTATTGGTCAAGATGGTATTCTTCGTGTAAGTCTTGAGGTAAAACATCATCACTGGAGATAGGATCCCTCATCTTTTTTATGTATAGCCTTACAATGCACAAGAAGCTCGTGCTCAAGGATGGCTCAAGGATGTGGCTGATGGAGCATATCGCAATGACGCCTATTTGGCTTCTTGTCCTGTGCAAAGTGATCAACGTGTGGCTATTCTGACATCCAATCGACTCATGCTGATACGCACCCGTCCTTTGGCTCTCGAGTGGCAGGAACCATTTACTGAGATCCAAACAATCAAGGCTGAAATGACAGGCATTGCTATTTACCTGCGTAGCATGAGCTGGGAGCCATTCTTGGTCATCACTGATAAGAATAGGAGGGAGTCTTTCTTTAAGAACATAGAAGATGCGGTTGTCAAATACAATGCAAACAGACGACCAAGTTTGTAACATCATACAATAAAGAGAACATTCCACATATGACACTTAGTTCATTATTCTAACGAGTATTACTTTACGAATCGTTAATACTAATAAAACTGCTTTAAATCCATATCATTTGGTGTTGTGATTAATGTGATAGAGAGATCACATTAGCAAGAACGGTGCGACTTGCGGATTCCAACTCAATTATATGCTGTTGTAGCCATCACAATGAACATCCTTTGGTGTAGGTGTAACGCATCAAAGCACAATCAGTATGCAAACAAAGAAAAGGATAGCGAAGAAATATACCACATACCACAAAGAATCCATCAAAGAATGAAATCAAATGATATATGACAACAATAAACACATCAAAGATTGAAGCAATGGGCAATTACAGAGGTAATGATAAGGATCAATGCCACATATCACATAAAAGCCACCATTGACGCTTATCGTAAGGCATCGATGATCGATGCAATCCAATAAACAAATAAGTGTGATAAGGTTGATAATGACAGCATGTGTTGCTTTTATATGCGTGAGCGATACATGGGAATTGCTGTCAACACAAGGGAATGGTGATTGATTGAATATAAGCTTGAAGGAGCTGTAGGATCGTGATCAATAGCTCTGTGGTGATGTAACTAACGCAGTTTGTGTTTGTGTCGAAAAGGCGGTATATAACAAGATTCCAAAAGATGGTTTGCCACATTCAATAAGTGACCAACCACACGTTTTAATGATACTCTGCTTAGGTGCTGCTAACTTGAATGCATAATAAACTGTGCCGAGATCATTGAGTTGCTCTTGGATCGAAAATAAAGGAACACAATGCTTTAAGTGAACCATCATTCCTGAACACAGTATGTAGTCAAAAGTTATCTTGTAGTTGGATGCTCAAGTTAATCCTTGGAATTGATTGGTTGTCATCGTTGGATTGATGTCAAGATGTGGGAAACTTATGCAATTCTGAGCTCGAAATTCAAGGGGGACACTCTGAATTCTCGAGACATTGTTTATTTGATAACCATAACCAGTATTGCCATGATTGGTACATGTGAGAGGGCTTGGTCATCATATGACAGCATATGCAATGTTTGGAAACTACTATATATATATAACATCTGCATGATTTGTCATCATTAGCTTTTGTTTCTCTTTCCTTGCACGCCATTTTTCCTTTCATGGTCATGGAAAAAATCGATCTCTCACACGTCAAAGCGTAAATAATGCACCATTGTTCTTATTGATATAGTGTCATAATCCCATTTTATTACAACAGGTTAACTATCGATGTATTCGGTACCTGTGTTGATTGGCGATCCTGTATTGAAAAGGCACTTGAGGAAGCAATCAACGTGTCTCCTACCCCAGATTATGCTGCATTGGCACATAAATGGCGTCTTGGTAAGATACAGATCTCATGACTACAATGCATATATCAACCCATTTCTGTGTAGGGTATAAGGAGGCGATGCAACGTTATGCAAGTCAACAAGAACCCATTAATCCCTACCCTAATCTTGATGATCTTCATCGCCAGTTACTCGACAATCTACTCGATCATGATCCAGAATTTAAACACTTGTCAACAGTCGATGAACCAACGCGGACAAGACTAACGCAGGCATGGCATTATCTGACACCTTGGCAAGACACGAATCCTGGTTTGACGCGTTTAGGCAACGAGCTTGGTCTCATTATATCCACTCTCAGTAATGGCAATATGCGCCTTTTAGTTGATATGAAAAAGTTTGCTCAAATGCCATTTGATATTATTCTTTCATCCGAATTGTTTGGAACGTTTAAAACCAACTCTATGGTATATCAAGGTGCAGCTCAATTGCTTGGTTTACCACCCCACTCCATATGCATGGTAGCTACCCATTTGCATGATTTGAAAGCAGCCAAAGCCAATGGATATACTACAGTATTCATTCCACGACCCCAAGAAGATAAACAGGTGCTCGATGATGAAGATTTCCAATATGTGGATGTAGTAGCCGAGAGCTTTGTGCATCTTGCAGAGATGTTCCGTAAATGATCTCGATACCTTGTTGCATGAATTTTGTTTATTGTGTCCGACAATAAAGCACTTGACTATCGTTATGCTGATTGTCACATTAATTCCAATTCGATTGCATATGGTATAGTCGCATGATTGAAGAAAAAGAAGCAACATGCTTTATATGCAATAGAGGAACTTGAGCAAGCAATTACGTCATGTCATTGTACTATTTTTTTAATTTGATTTATCTATTGGTGTATGTATTTATTAAGATGCGGGTTTTGTAGGAAACAGGGGATTGTGGAATAGGAAGAGTAAGAAATGAAAGGATAAATAGGAAGAGTACAAAGATGTTCATAAATTTTTGGATGTGAGAATGTATGTAGCTATCTAACTAGAAGCAGAATCGGAGGAAGTGCTTGAAGAGCTATCCTTTGACGAGTCCTTTGAAGAATCATCCTTTGAGGAATCACCCTTTGAGGAATCATCCTTTGAAGAATCACCTCCAGTCAAGGAATCAACTGTATCGGAAACGCCTGAAGCAACAGCACCACCAGCTGAAGTTGCAGCACTTGCAGCGGATGACACTGCACTCTCGGTGGAATTGTCATCCTTCTTCTTGCCGTCTTCATCAGTAGGTAAGGACATGCCGAGCAACTTGATATCAAGACCACAAGGAACATCGTTTTGGTAATAGTAAAAGTATGAAGGATAACCGCCATCGGTTTCACCCACTTGCACAGTGACATTTTGTGTGATATCAATGGTAATTTCGCCATTACCCAAAAGACCAAGTAACTCAAGTGCATTAGCATCGATATCAACAGGCCATGAATCAGTTTTGACTTGACCACCAGCAGGCACGGTAATAGGATCAGGAAGTTCATAGTCGATAGTACCCATCTTGTATGGTTTGCCATCGTTGGGGTTGACAATCTCAGCTTCCACCTTTTTGACAGTGTATGGAGTACCAAGTGGGTTGTTAAGGGTGACAGTGGTCTCAGCCTTGTGTGTAAAGATAACAGCCACCTTGGCAGTGACATCGGTGCGCTCAACCAAATGGCTATCGATACCAGCCATGATAGTATCAAGACGTACAGTTGCAAGAGCATCCTGAATTGATTTGATAGCTGTTGACTCGGGAGTACCAGAAATGGTCAATGGTGCTTGAGCATTGGTCATGTAGATACTGACAATGTCATCAACATATTCCTTGTGGCCCTTGCTCATCATCTGCATCATACAGTCAAAGGTGTTGTTGCCAGGCTTGATCACCACATCCTTCAAAAAGACTTGACCAATGCTGGTATCCTTCTCCTTCCAAACGGAATCAAATGTAAGGTCACCCACAGTGATAGTAATGTTGGAGGGGTTGTTGAATGCAACGGTCAATGTAACTTCAATGTACTGTAAAAGCGATAACATTAATAAAATGCATAAAGTCATGGTGCTTATTCAACTTACATCAGGAGTACCACCAGTGACAACTTGCTTCAAAATAGTAGTCTTGCCTTCAAAGTTGTTGAAACCTAAGAGAGGAAATATATCAGAAAAAGGTTCATCATACAATAATGATAATACATACCAGCAATAGAACTTTCAATGTCATAAGAAATGTTGCTCAACTTGAGAGAACCAACAGCAGTATCAGCAATAGAGTTGGCTGCACCCTTCATACCAAAGGTGACATTGCTGCCTTCAGTAAGAGCCTTGGTGAAGCTGTTGAAGGTAGATTGGCCGTCATCATAGACATCAAAAGGCACATCCTTGAATGCAGTGGTGATAAGACCAGAAGTATCCGTGGAAGCATCGACTTCAGGAACAACCATGTGAGCAGCAGTCTTGTCTTGATAAGAAGCATCCAATTCCATGTCGAGACGTGAAACAGCAAGAGGGAAACCAAATGGATTCTTGAGTTGGGCATTGACCAAATTGGAGCTCATAAGTGGTGCATAATCAGCAACGGTAAAGTCAAGTTCCATATCATGCAAAGTGATGGATGGAATAAGTTCAGGAACCTTATCAGGACCAGGAAGGATCACATTCTTGATATCAATGCTCTTAAAGCCAGTGGTAAGCCAACCGACTTGACCATTAGGTCCAGAACCAGAAACACCCTTGACTTCGAGAGTAGAGTTCTTGCCAGCCAAATAATTGGAAAAGACTTCAGTGATAGCATCAATACCTTCTTGGCTATCTTGCTTGATCAAACGACCCTTCATTTGCATTTCACTTGTACCAAGAGGAGGGAACACAGCAGCACCATTGGATGCAAGGGGACCAAGTAAAATATCTCCAAAGTAGGATTCGAAACCAGCACCAGCAAGGTTGAAACCAACTTGACTGGGGTTCTTGATAACAGTTTGAGTGATGAGTTGAATACCACCAGCAGGATCATTGGCAGGCAAATCAAACTTGGTGATAGAAACACAATCCTTGAAGGCCTTGGCACCACCAAGCAACACATTCTTGGTCATGTTGATGTTGGTAAAGTTGTATCCAATAGCATCGACAGCGACACCTTGGTTGCTAACAATGTTCCACTCAAAGTCGTCATTGTTGATCATGAAAGCAGCAAATTCGCCCATGTAGTTGCTGTCAGCAATTGAGAAATCACCACTGACATTGAATTCAGCACCCACATTGGGTTGAGTCTTGATGGTTTCCATGGTAACCTTGCCAAGTTCCTTGCCCTTCCATGAAACAGTCAAAGGTTGTGGGAAGCTGATACTTGCTGCCATAGGACCGGTATTGGTGATACTGCCCACCATTTGGACCTTGAAGCTGCTGTCAGTGGGTTCAGAAAGAGTGATCGTCTTGAATCCAAGCTTGGCACCATCCACAATTTGTTGCACAATAGGTTGACCGACAACAGGAATAAGACCAGTGACAGTTTCATCAGTGATGGTAGTGACATTGTTTTGAGCAAATTGCAAAGTGTTGACATATTCGCCAATAGTAAGACCGGATTCAAGTTGCAAATCAACAGCAAGAGCCTTCATAGCATCCATGACATACTTGGAAATGTTGAAACCATCAAAGAGCTTAGGATCAGCGGAAACTTGTTCCTGGCCCTTGATATGGAAACCACCCATGGTCAATAAAGCATCCAAAGGACGAGTGTCAAGGTGCATCTTGGTAGCCAAATCACGCAACAACAATGCAACAGCTGATGGTTCCAAGTTCATGTTCATGTTGAGAGCTTGTGATTCTGCTGTAGCATGACCAGGGACATTGAAAGGCTGGTTGCTGATATCTTGATTAATGTTACCAACAGGCATACCCGAATAAGTAACAGCCGATTTAACCGAAGTGATACTGAGATTGGCAGAGAAAGGATTGGCAATGGCGACTTGAACATTCACAATACCAGTCTTGAGAGTATCATTCAATACAGTCAACTTGGAGCTCTGGATAAGAGGAGCCTTGAGACCAGGCAATGTCGAATCAATGGAGATAGCACCAAGAGCACCAGCAAGTGAAGTGATAGGAGTAGATTGATCATTGCCAGCAATATTGACACCGTTGTCCTTGCCCATGACGAAGCTGCTCAACAAGTTTTGACCAACGCTTGAGCTCTTGGGATCAAAAGCAGCAGTTGCAATCACAGTGTTATCACCACGGTTGAGCTTGAGTTGATTCAGGTACACAGTGCCCAATTTGGTATTATCTGACTTCATATCAAAGCTGACATCGCCAGTAAAGATGCTGAAATCGGATGGATTGCCCATAGTGACATTGATGGCAAGATTCATGTGATCCTTCTCACCACCAGTGACATCCAAGCTGTTGATAAGAGTAGGTGTGCTGTTGAGGAATTGCATACCATGCAAAGTAGTGGATACATTGAGATTAATGCCACCAAGGATAATGGTACCAATAGGAGTCTGTGTCTTTGTAGTAGCTTCACCAAGTACTTGGAAAGAATAAGCTTCTTGAGCAGTCAAAGCGTATGTGTAGCCATTAAAGTCGTTCTCCTTGCCCTCGATTGCGACAATGGAATCATTGTTCATGGGGAATTTGAGTTGACCGGTCTCTTGATTGCTGTCAGAAGGAACAAATGGAGCCGAAATTGTAGCAAAGCTGCCAGTGTCATTGTTGGCCATTTGCAAGTCTTGCTTCACTTCGGTAATGTTGAGCGAGAAACCAAAAGGAATCTGGAAACCAGCAACGACATTGGGAGCTGTCAAGAGTGGAGCATAAGGCTTATCCTTGTTAAAGACAAGATCCAAGTAACCTAATTCGACGGACTTGATGATATCCAAAGGCTTGCCAGCACCAAGACCAACATTAAGACGCACTGATTGGAAACCTTCAGACAACCAACCAATATTATTGGTGCCATCAGGAGCTGCAGAGACACCAGTTGCTTGTGTTTGTGACATTTTGCCTCCCACATAGTTGGAGAACAAAGTGCCTACCTTGGCAAGTGCAGTTTCATCTGTTTGTGGAACAAGTGTACCCTTGAGCTTGATCTCATTATCACCTTGCGATAAAGTGATATCTTCAGCGGACACCAAACCAAGATTGACACCATCGTATCCAATTTGCATTTGGATAGTACCAAGTTGCACACCAACAGGAGAAGGACTGACAAGCACAGTACCAAGTTCAACCTTGATACCACCATTGGGATCATCACCAGGCATTTCAAAAGACTTGATGGTGACGTTAGGGAAACCACCCATACCTAGTGTTAAAGAATTATGTTAGCATAATATTCATTGGCATCTCCACACGTGATTGAGCAAAAAAAAACTTGCCAGGAATAGAGATTTCCTTATCCAAATCAACAGTAGCAGTTCTATACAATAGTATGTTAGCATTGAATAATAACCATAAGAATAAACAAGACAAGCATACCTTGACAATGCAGTAATATCGAGTTTGCCTTTGAGTCGCCATTTGAATTCATCATTGGCCAACATTTCCTTGGAGAATGCAGCAAAGTAGGTGGTATTGGTGATCATGAAAGGAGTGTCGGCATCGAGTTCACCCTTGCCACCTGAGATGCTTCCATCAGGCAATGTGATAGTACCAAGCAATGTATCATTGTACAAGACATCAATTGGGTTGTGGAACTTGAGTGAAGCAGGGAAAGGACCTGTGTTGCTAAGCTGACTTTTCATGGACATGTAGAATGATGTATTCATGTTGAGCTGTTGTTGTTCATCACGGCGTTGCATGCTATCCGAAGGTGGATTGAATGTGATTTGAGCACCACCGACTTCAATACCAGATTGGTTCATGAGCGATTGTGCAATCATTGGGAAAAATACAAAGACAATAAGCAAGACAACCACCACCACAATGATGGCAGTCAAAATCGAGCAAATGATCCAGTACTTTTTCTTCTTGTAAAATCGTGCAGGTGGTGGTGGAGGTGGTTTTTCAGAATATTCCTCAAGCACACTACTTTGGATACCGGATTCATTGTTGATCGGCTCATCCGAATACGCATGATGCTGTTGCTGTGGAAGATCGCCACTCACAGCAATCCCCCGCGTTGCTTCATGATCGGCCATGTTGTGCGGAAAGGAAGGAAAGGGATGGCTCGATTGTAATATGAAAGAACGTAAAGATGCTTATACAACAAGCGAAAAGCGGGAAAGGAACGTAATAAAGAGGGAGAAAGGTGCCTTTAATTGAATGTGTGGGGAAAGCGGTTTTTGGATTTTCTTGCTGAGAAGAGGCGAAAATAGGCGTTCATCGCGAGGGACGCGGGGAGCTATTCTTTATAAGTCTCTTTTCTTTTCCTTTTCCTAGCAAGCGTACCATCACCTCGAGATCGGGGAGTAATGTCTGAACCAGAAATCCTATTGCCTAAGCACGATGGTCTTGCCAATAATCGCTAGTCTTTGTCACGCCATGTGAATTACCCACCGATTGTCTTGTTTTGAACCTTTTATTGATGATTGATGACAGCTTTTCCCATAACTATAAGGTTTTATCTGTCAACTTTGTTGCCAAATCCATCAGCGTGGAACATGTGAAATTTGCCTGTCAAAATGTACACTGCAAGCTTGCTTGGTGATAAAGATGTTGAATGCTAAAGTTTTGATGCACTATACATTCAATACCAGCATGCCATTAAAGTTGACAACAAAACTGCGATTCTATTTTTTACTCCCTTTTGTTTGCTGATCAGAAAGGTTGCTTTGTCGAATTTGAGCCGTGTCACTTTGATTTGTTACACAACGATTTATGTATGAATTTCCGTGTCTGCGTGTTTTGCGTTTATGGTTAGCTTTGATCATCCTTATAACGGTCCCTGGTTCCTGTTTTTGTATATGTCATTGGACTTGACAGATTCACACATTGACATGAAAGTCTTTGAATCACACACCATAAAAATTTCAATAGATGCCATATCCTTTGTGAATGCTTTCGGATGTAAAAATGTGGCAAATAGACTTTTCATTTCATTAAACAGGGATCGCTGTTGTTTTACTCCGCCCGCCCAAAAACGGGGTGCAGCCATAGGGGCACAAAGACGCGCGTCTGCCATGGTGAAACCGATTGCATTTTGCTTTACGCTCCGTCTCAATTGAGAACCACTCACTCGCTGCTACTGTAGGGCATATATAGCATGCATAATCCATTGTCACCATATGCAACTCGATAGGTTTGCAAATATTGATGTGTGTGTAAACATGAATTGATGCAAATGAATATAGGCAACAATATGGATAAGAAAATTCACATGAAATAATCGTGGTGCTACGTGTTGCCTTGACTCACGGGAACACGTACGGCTGGTAAAGTGCCACTGATGTTAATATGGATGGGATGATCTTGCTCAACACAGGCCACCCGACCACCCGAACCGGATGCTTACCCCTTTTCTCTCCTTTGTCTGACATTTGTTACATGTCCCGACTTGCAGCAGCAGCATGCTAGTTTTACAATTTGCATGATAACATACGCACGACATTGGGCTGCTATGCCAACACAATGAGCTGTAGTTGATAATATTACAAAACCAAGCTGTGAGCTAGGATCAATATATTACGGGCTGCACGTGCTTGCACAGTATAAAACTTTACTCGTTATTAAATTCTGCTACGGAGCTGGTTTGTGCCACAGTATAGCACCAAGAAAATAAGATCAAGAGAAAGCGACAACGTTACGCTCCACAATCCATTTGTGTCTGTACTACTCTCACTTGGTTTTCTCGATCCGCCCATCGATAGGTGATATTTTGCATATCATCTAGACCACACCTCCACTTGTTACATCAATCGCGGATCTCATACAATAGGTCCGAAGATACTGGGATAAGATACATGCTCATCTTCTATCTTTAAAAAATCCATGTTCTCTATATAATGGAAGTGATATGCAATCATAATATCTTTTTTCAAAAAGATAGCACGGAATGTACCATAACGTGTAGTTTCGTTAATGATGGGGTTTATTTCACAAAAACGGATCATTGACGGAGAATAGAAAGGATCAAGGAGATTGTGCACTGGCTATCATTGTTGAAATAAATGATTGGTTCAAGCGCAGTGTGCTTTCCTTTTCACAAAAAGACCAATCACCATTATGCATTCATGGATAATGAAGATTGAGCGCCAAATTGAAAGTTATCCATTGCCATTATAATGGTAATTCAAGGAGCAAATGAATCTCGGGCATCATATATTAATACAATGAAAAAGGAATGTTCACAAGAGGATAACAATGAAGCACTGGTAATCACCACAACAATAATCAGTACATGGATCAGTTCTAATCCAACCAAGAAGATACGAGTGGGAGTAAGAGAGTCGAAACCATTTTTATTATCAAACTACAATTTATGCTTTCGAGAAAGTATATATGTGCACGACTGCATTCGATTACTACCAGCAGCAACGATTCAATTATATTGGCAACACGGTGTGTCATTTCGTTTGAATTCAATAGGATGCAAGAGACATGGTGCAAATAGCAAAACCTGAAAAGATGAATTCCCTTTCTGTTTTTTGTTTTATTTTAATATCTAAACAGTGGTGTAGCAACGCATGGGGAAGTTGGCTATAATGAATTGCATCTTAGTAAATCCACTCATTTATCAAGTATGGTATTACTTACGATCACCAGGATGGATAAAATCTTCAGATTCCTTCCACACAACCTTACGGCCCCAGTTGGGGGTGGGAGCAAGACGTTGTTTGTTGTACAATTGTCGGTTGGCAAGCACTTCAGTGAGGGGTTTGGCTTCGACAGCTTGAATGGCTTGTCCCTCGGCAGCATTGCTAAGTAACGCTTGATGTTAGCTATCATCCATCCCCATGTTACACAAGTGAATGATATACCTGGCCTTGGTAGAAGCACCTTCCAATAAACCTGCCACCTTATCCTGAGAGTAAACAGCAAGACGAGGATAGTTTCTGCGAACATCACGTTGGAAGTAGTAGTTGTTGCTCAAGTTGGATGCTTCAGACTTAGGGTACACGTATTTCTCGGGACGCGATCTAATATGCACACACACATCAACACACACACACATATATAAGCATATTGTTATTTTCATGCGCACTTACCCAACGGCAGGTGTACGGTATTTGCCAACAACGGGCATACCATCGGTCGAAAGAGGGTTCTGCAAGTAAATGGATGGGTCATTGACAAGAACGTAAAGAAAAAAAAACAACGTGGCATTGTTGTGTATACTTACGACAGAAAAGTACTTCTTCACCCACGCCCAGGTTTTGGAATTCCACGACATGATCTAGTGTGCAATGCTTCAGTAAGCAATGGCTTATCAGAGATGTTGAGCTGTGGGTCATTTACCTTTTGTATAGGAAAGCTCTAGTTATTGTTAGACGTCACGAGAAACTTGGCAAGGCTACGTTCTGCCATTGAATGTTACAGCCAATCAGGTCAGGCGTCCGCTTTTCATTATCACACGTTTGCTGATATTAGAAAAGATATGACTAGATAGCTTCATCCCACTACAATGCATCTCCCTTTTTAATAACCTAATATCTTATCATGTGATTCATGGATAATGTATGAGGAATTGGGACGCTTTTATTCCTTAGAAAAGGTTGCATTAATGAAAGGTTGAGAGCGTTTTTCTCATTGACAGATAGCGTTCAATACATTATTTGCGAGTTTGTGACCTTGTTATAATAGAATTTCATATAAATGATCGATTCGCGTAATGCAGAAAGATACGTAATTTTATGGTTGCAATGACAACGGTGCTATAGTAACCATCATCACATGATCCCATCCCAGCATCACGATTTCATTCATATATTGATGGTGTTTGGAGAACGTCATTGTTGTGTTATGCTGAGCGTAAAAGAAGCATTGTCAATCTCGGAGTAGTAGTGGGTATAGCCAATGCGTACCAACTGCACCACCACCTTTCTTCCCAATACAGATATAATACAATATGCGACTTGGACAACAGAAACAAGTACAGCGACCTTTACAGAATGAACTAGTGACTTTACACAAATCACTCGGTGGTGTACGTAACGGCAATGGTGGATCGCTTTGATTGGTCATTATTGGCTCATGAGATTTGCAAACAGGACGTTCTGGAACAAGCAGCACGTATTCTTGATCACTTTTCTGCCATGGAGAACAGGTGAGCTTATTTATTCAACTTGATATTCATTCTAAAGTAACTTGTAACTAGCAAACTTGAGAGGGGCTCTCTTAATATCCCTACGCATCTCAGTGATAAGCTTCAAGAAAAATGCGATCAGTTTGAGACAGTGTGTGACCAAATCTATTATACTCTGGTAAGCTGCACATACTTGTTGATGGCTCCAATTGACCTTTTCTTATCAGGAACAATCCAAACGCGTACTACAGCTTGATTGGCAACAACAAAAATTAGCTGAACGACAAAAACCCCAGCAGCAAGAACAAAACGCATCACAATCTGGTGCCAATAATGCTACCGTGTCCACAGGACCTGATGAAGATATGGGCACCGATTTGACACTTTTGAATGTGGATCTCACTGATAACGATGCGATGGAAGATATCCAACGTGATAATGATAATCCGACAACCGACGTGGTGATGGAAGATGAGGAGGATATGGAAGAAATGCTCCAGTTACAGCGAGAACGCTTAGATAGGTTACGCAATGTCATTGTACATGGTGTAGATGTAGAAACTATCAAAGCAAGCCAGTCTCAAGGAAAAGACGATATTCTATTTTAGATTAAAAATGAACATACCCTTTCAAGTAAACTCTACTTGTTATAATAATGCTTCCTTTCTTGTCATTCGCATATACTATTGGACATACAGCACTCTTTGATCAACGGCCCCATCAAGCTGTTTTTTCTAAATTAACCGATTCGACATTATATCACTAGATCATTATGACTTTATAAATGCGGTGATCACTGCAAAATTCAAGTTTAATACAGCATGATGGATTCATTAATAAACGTGGCGAGATAAAATGTACCATTGTATTGACCACTAATCTCATGTATGGATATAGGATACTGGTCGATTCTCCAACTAGCAAGGCATATAAATCAATATGCATAGTGCGTGTTAGTAGTTGAGAGCTTTTATTGTATTTTTGTATAAGTAGAAGTACTGCGGTACAAAGTAATTTCCCTCCTGATAAAGTTTTCTTTTATTTTACTACCAAGGGAGAACGAGTGAACATTTTTATCGTGGACACCTGATGAGTCACAAACAAGAAAAAGTCATTTGAATTGCTCACAGCACTTATCTTTGAGGAGCCGATATTCATCGCACTTTGACTTGATAGGCCATGTTGTATGAAAGTTTACAACTGCATCATCATGTATCAAAGATAACGATTCACATGGATATTACAGCACCAATTGCCACTAGGATAGTAATGGGAAGTATTATAATGACACTGGACTATAAAAACAAAAGAGTATGATTTCGACACCAGGAGACGATGGTGTACAATAAATTTCTGATACAAGTATAATCTTTCTTTCATGGCAAAGCATATGAAGCTCGTATGAGATAAAGATGCAATTGACTAACAAGTAATATAGCGTAATATCATTTATACATCAAGATGGAATATTATGTATAAATTTCTAGTGTTGATATTGAAACCAATGCTCCTGATATCAAGACAATGATGACAAGTGGAACATTGTTAGTACATCCTAGGCTACTCTTCCAATTGAGCAAGAGAGTTCATGTCCCTTATTGGTAGTGGTCATATCCAATGGTGCTGCATGGTGTCACAAATGGTTCTCCGAATTGGTAACTGTTGATTGACCTGAGATCGTCGGCTTCTTCCGAAGCAGATTTCCGCAGCAGCTGCTTGTGTCACTCATTGTTCTTTCACTCTTTATGATGGACGATCTATTTGTACTTGATATCGATACCGACTATGAAAAACAACTGCATAGTATTGGAAGGCGTATGCTTCTCGAGTACGATTTGGTCATTGGAGACAAGCATTACGACATGCTCGAAGTGGAAGCTTATTTGAATGCACCTGGCCATCCTGATCCCTTTGTTCATGCACACCCATTTCAAAAACGCAGTGGTTATTGGGTAAGAGGGCATGTGATATGCATGTCAAATGGATCCTATGCTGACAATACATCATGTGATCTCCTTGTAGTTTTTTCATCGTGCTGGCATGTCAAGTACGCTGCGCAATGGATCAAGAAAAGGTGTCGATATCACCGTTGGGAAAACAATCAACAATAGCACTGGTGGTTTGCTTATTCGTGCTGTGGAAGACAAGGAAACGGGGCGAGTCATTGAAGGTCCTAGTTTACTTGTGGATGAAATCCTCTTGGGCCTTGGTGGTTTAAAGACATCTGATCTAGCTGATGAACATTGGGATTGTTGGACACAAGAGAATGGGCTATACTTGAAAAAGAAGGAGATATCCTATAATCAACCTGTACATCAATCATGCCGTGTTGGATTGCGTCTAAGTCATCTCAATTTAACTACCCGGTTACAATACGTCGGTCGCCCTTATCGTTATGTTATGAAGCCATGGCTCTTGAAAAAAGGTCGTGTGTGGACACTCTTTGGATTGATGGAAGAGAAGCTCACGATTGAGGAATTGGTGCGTTTGACGCTTATGAAGAAAACCTTGATGCCCAAGTACCAGTCTGAATATGACATTGGACAACAAAATGCTATCAAGACTATCAAGCAATGCGTTTGGGGTGGTAAAGATATCGTCTCAGGAAATGCCTTGTGGAAAACACGAGTCATGAGCGCTGTACGATGGTGGGAACGACAAGCTGAGAGTGGCAACATTATCGAGATAGAAAGAAAAGATTAGATACATACGTACTAGTGTGATATATACCAAATAGCATCATTTTATTATATGCGAGTATTGTAGTAGCAATGAAATACATGGTTTATCTAGTTAAAGAAGAAGTGTCTGAACCTGTGTTCCACCTAGGTTGTTGTGTGTGTCATCCATGGATGAATGGTGTATCGCTGCACATAATGATTTTATTCGTTCATGACCTTATCATTGTCTTTTGACTATGGAAATGAGTACAGTAATCATGAATGCATTTATAACAACTTTAGATTCACAGAAAACTTGCTTTATAAATGAATGAATTAACTATCTAAAAGGACATTTGACAATGTGGCGGTGGATAGAGATGGTCAAAGTTGTCAGAATAGCTGATCCAATCAATTCAGACTCAACTGGCGAGTGGGAGCATTGACCGTTGCTTCAAGCTCCTAATCGAAGCTCCTTCTCTTATCTACGTGCTACAGTCAATCATGGTACGTATACTTTGGTGGATGCAGTGAATAGGTGTCATAGTGCAAAGGATGGATGATGACAATGGATGGATTACAAGAATGAGGATGGATGCAACTGAGAATGGGATGGATGAATAATATCTACACAAGTACATGGCAATCACTAACTCGATTGTCTTTGACATTATAGGACGCTCAAAAGCAGCCTGTTAAGCTCGCCCGTGTTATCAAGGTTCTTGGCCGTACTGGCTCCCGTGGTGGTGTGACCCAGGTCCGCGTCGAATTCATGGACGACACCCATCGCAGCATCATTCGTAACGTCAAGGGTCCCGTTCGTGAGAATGACATTTTGTGCCTCTTGGAATCCGAACGTGAAGCCCGCCGTCTCCGTTAAGGCGAAAAATAAAAACTCGAGCAGCAGCTATAAAACAATCGACTTTTTATTCAAATGCATGCTTATACTCGATAGGATGATGATGATGATGATGATGATGGGAGGTTAGGGTGTAATGGTGAGAGTGGATCGTTTGTTATCCGATGTCGTTTCCTTGGGTTGTTATTTAGTGTTTGACTCTGAGATGATGGTCGTCGAGAATGACTCCTTTCTCTAATAGCATAGAAAGACAGGTTTATATTCATGCACTACGCACACATAATCCAGTATCTCATACTTACATATCTTGATCATTCCCTGATAATAAATCTTGCATAAGCGATGTGCGCTTCATTTCATCAAATGCCCAACGTTCCGCCTATCATAAAATGAATATTGATTCTTTGTTCGTGTATTGTTCATGATTCACATACCTCTAACTTTCTTCGGTCATCACCTAGTTTGATGGCAGCATCGGTTACTTTTTGTTGTTCTACTTTCGCTTTTGATAGGAGGCGTCGTAGCTTGCTTTCGGAATGAGCATCCTCATATACAGAAGATTCTGAACTATAGTATCATTGTGAGAAACAAGTCGAGGTATAAAGGAGATCAAGACATACTCGGAAAGCTCGGGATTAGCATAGGGATTGGTGTTGTCAAAGAAGGCCCCGTTAGCAAATCGCATATACATTTGCACCTTTCGATCGCATGCTTCCAAGCACTTTTCTATTGTTTGATAACAAATGAGCAACAAGCTTATGGATAATCTGCAAATATCAATGTGACCCATACTTAACGTATCAACAAGTTCATCATTGTTTTCTTCCAATCGTGATATCATTTCATCTTTCTCTGCCATATCTTCTTCGCTGAAAGTCTTGCGCATGTCAATTTGTCGATTCCATTCTTCCTTGAGTCTGGCCAGCAGATCATGGACACGATCAACAGCTTTGGAGCCTGCAATCTCCAGTGGCAACTGCAATAGTGGATAGTCCCGTTCCCCTTTTTCATTCTACGTATGTAATGTTATTATCCAATCCTCCATATCATCAATAATCATTCAATCAATACCTCTGTGGGTGAGAATGTATCCTTATAATTCCTTATTTGCCGAGAAAGTAAATCAGATATTGTACTGTAAATGTCGACGACGATTTTTCTGAATGTATCCGTTTCTCTTAATGCGCTCTTTTCACGGTCACTGCTCTTCCTCAAGAGATCGGTGTACATGGCTCGTTCCTATTACTCTCATCAGCCATAATTCATTCAGCTATTGATTGGATTTCTACCTCGGATACTTCTTCAGAGTCGTTACCATAGCTCGCATTTCCAGGAAAAGGATCATTGATCACCATGGATGGCACGTTTGGTTTTTGTTTTTCATCCATCAACTTGTATAATCGCTCTCTGGTCTTTGCTTGTTCTTGTTCGTGTTTTCGGGTATCATGCTATAATAACAAAAAGTCAACAGGTTGTATATCAAGAATAAAACTTCTTCTTACCGCATACTGCGCCTTTATATATTGCATGTTGTGTTTTGCTTGTGTCAACTCTGCCGTAATAGCTCGTCGTTTATCAGTCTCTGCCTTGACCTTTTTATTTGCGGAACTACAGGTAACCAAGCAAAATCAATGCCACTTTCCAGGATTATTTTTCCACTTGCTGCTTACTCCACTTTGGCTTTCAGTTGGATACACTCTCGCCTGCTTTGATCCAATTCCTGTCGGCTTTTTACCTAGATACACACAAGTCAATATATTATTCTACTTTGTTTTCCTATTCATTATCTTCTTACCAACTTGGATTCCAGCTCTTGTTGATTTTGCTCAAGCTCTGATACTTGTCTCTCCAATTCTGCACGATATTCATCATCTCTCTAAATAGATAGTATCGATGAGAACCAATAGATGGATCATAACCCTCTTTTTGCTCGCATAATATATCTTACTTGTTTATCTTTAAGGAGTGTATATAAGCAGTTGACAATATTGCAAGTGTCTTGATCGTTATTGCTGTCAAAGATCAGTGGAGCAGGGTAGTTGTGTGCTGTTAAAAGAATGTTGACATAGTTTGCTGTCGATGCTAGGTTGGATGGCGAGCATAGTCTATGAAAATACAATGTTAGGATTAGAGTTATTTGTGATCGACAACGCGACGTTACTCATTCTTGGTTGTAGTCAACCCAGTTGCTTCATTATCAAGGGCTGGAGAAAGAGGTGGTTCCAAAGACCTGTGTTTATCATGTTATTATTATTATATAAAGCGAGATTAGGGTAGACTTGCCCCAAGTTGAACGAGTGGTCATCGATGATATCCATTAATATGCGAAAGGAAAGAACCCTCTTTTGGATACAAATTGGCGCGCTTTACATGATCCAGGTCACGGGCGTGGTATTAATAGTGCACCGCTATCTTTATTCTCTTTGTTACAAATGATTCATTATACTAGAAGCTCATATCAAGAATAAAGATCCTCTCTTTGTATTCATTCGGTTGATTGGATGAATAATGTTTATTTTTGATAACACGTTTTCTCTATTTCTTTTCACTGTTATTGTCAGAACCTTCCTCAATCTTTTGGCTGGGTGGAGTATCATCACGACCAGGACCTATATAAATAAGATATGAATCTTCTCTCCTATGATATTACACCAAACACATGTGGATTCACATACCGTTAGCTTCCCAAGGTGACAAAGCGCCTTCAAAGTTTCTAAAGGCTTGAGCCAATTCAAGTGGTTCTTGTACAACACGCTTCTTTTCTTCATCATAACGCAATTCAACATAACCAGTAAGAGGGAAATCCTTACGCAAAGGATATCCTTCGAAACCATAATCGGTCAAGATACGTCGAAGATCAGGATGGCCGACAAAGAAGATACCAAACATGTCATAAACTTCACGTTCTTGCCAGTTGGCAACGCTAAAGTGAGGAACCATGGAAGGAACAGGCGAAGTTTCGCTAGCATACGTCTTGACACGAATACGAGCATTGTAGCGCATACTGAGCATATTGTAAACAACTTCGAAACGATGCTCGCGGGAAGGATAATCGACACCAGTAATATCCTGCACAGATTTGAACTGACAGTTGGTATGATCACGCAAAAAGATCATCACAGGCTCGAGAGCTGAAGGTGCAACATAAACGGTCAATTCATCCTTGTACACGCTGAACTGTTGGATATACTTGGGCATGGCAGAGATGAGATATTGGCCATACTCGTGAAGCGCATCATTGCCTGATTTGTAGTTGGGATCAGCTTCCTTGATGTTGGCTACGTTGAATTCCATAAGCATTCTTTTACTGGTATCCATGGTCGCTTTACTTTGTTACCTTGCATGCGGGTGGTAGCACTCACGGTGAATGCACGTCGGCTGGTGGCGCGAAAAGCGGGTTTGGCTAATCGTATAGAATGAGTGAATATGCTCCAACCATAGCAATGCGTCTACCAAGAAGCATACCTGCTGCCAAAATGGATTGCCGATGAGTAACAGCACGGCGTAATGTCGTGGGCAAGAGTCTGGTGGCCATGGCTGAACAAGTCAATATCTACGCTGAAAAGACACTGGCACCGCAAATGATGCTTTGTTTTGTGCCGGCAGACGTCACAAGTCATGGCAACACCACTCAAATCTTTCCCTTTTCAGTATATCACCTTGACAACATGAGATGACCCATCCTATTTATGAGTACAAATACAATAAAAACTGCTCATTCCATGTCACATCCACAATCAATATAGGCTGTTGCTTACTGTGAAAACATTACATTACATCCAGTGGACTTAAAGCAACAAAAGAGTATGTCGACTTGTTCTATTCAAAGATATTTTATCAAGAAGGATTACTACGGGCACCCACTCTTCCCTGGGCAGTTTAAATATGATCAAGCACTTATGGGTGTCAAGGCAGACAAATGGATAAAGTGTAAGTGAAGTTGCTCTAATTGGGAATCATGACTCAATTCTATGTTTCTAGCTGAAAGATCTATTGTGCTTGAAGAGGAGGAGGATAATGGGAAGATACAATGACTGGGGTAGAAAGGTATACTAGGAGTAACTTATTTTAAGAGATGTATCTCTAATATGTACTTTTAGAATGAGCCACCACCATCCATTTCTGCAATAATACAAAGCAAAGAAGAAGAGGAAGGTCGATCAGCAACACCTAAATTGGATGATCTTTCTGACACAGGATCCGAACAACAGCTTAATAATGTTGATGCAGATGAAAATGATATCAACGACCCATCCAAAAATCCCGCATCAATTCACATTCATCAACACCATTGCACCACGTTTATTTTCCCATCCATTATTGTATCCATTATTTCAATCCTTCATTTTACTTTCTATCTAATATCTTGACATTGGTCCAATGCTTGTTAATGTCCTTGGAGAGTGACAGTATGATCTGCATGAATAAAATAGGAGATGATCCAATATCACTGTCATTGCCAATGATTCATCCTGTTTTCCATCCACAGCCTTACCCTTCAATCCAATCTTGTGTTTCCATATTGTTCTTCCTGTCATGGTGCTGGTGCTTGGCAATGGTGCTCCCAAGTTGTTGTTGGGTGTTCAGATATAAAAAAGATGATCCAATATCAGTGTGATTGCCAATGATCCATCATTTTTGAGAGATTACTGCTTACCAGTGATTACAACAGCGAAAAAAGTAACTTGTTAACATGAGATGTTCGCGACCACCAAGATGATAAAACGTCGTCGTCCGGGTTTTACGCTGAAACAGCAACCGCCAACGCCTAACATGCAGCAGGAAAATTGGAACATGCTTAGGACAAACGACATAATAAGACCCGTTGCGTGTCCAGAGCAACTATAGCTCAAACGTTTATGCTATGGGAACATAAACATACGGCGCACTAATGAGCAGTTACAACGGCATCGGCCCACAGGATTTACATAGATGAATATCAGAGCTTGGAGCCATCGTGGATGCACGCCGTCGTCCAGGTTTTACGCTGAAACAGCAACCGCAAACGCCTAACATGCAGCAGGAAAGTTGGAACATGCTTAGGACAAACGACATGAGATCTTTTGCTGTGAGTCAAAGTAACTATAGCCCAAAGGTTTATGCTATGGGAACATAAACATGCGGTACGGATGAGCAGTTACAATAACCACAAGTCAAGAGACTGCAACCACGTGAACAACCCGTATGGAGCTACCGAGAGAACGCTTTAATCTCCTACAATGTAAGATTCTGTAACCCTCACTGATGTAGAAGTGATAATACTTACCGTTAGACCACTGTTCCCAACAGCTCCTTGTCTTGTGAATTGAGGATTATAGGTGCAACATTGAAAAACTGTGTTAGCAGATGTAAAATAGAAATTGAAATACACATTATATAAGAGTCTATGCTGTGCATGGTGATGTGTGTGTATGTGTGTGCGATAAGAGTTGTAAGAGTAAGTGATACTCGAAGTACGGTGTCGTTTATTAGAAATAGGACAAGGACCTACAATTGAGTAGTAACCTAAACTGCCCAGGGAAGAGGGATGCCCGTAGTAATCCACTTTATCAAGTATGGAATGAGATCAATGATATGCGTCAATTGAGAGAATGAGTGTCTTTAGAGCCACCGCTCATCTTCTTAGATTTGTTCTAACAGCATAATGAAAATTCATTTCCATGTTTTATAGAATAAAAAGTGCTTCTATTATAAGATTACAGAAATAGGCTGTCAACACAAGCTATGATAATATATTTCAGAAAACACAACGTGAATCATTCATTTGAAAAGCTGGATAAGACTGATATGCAAATCCACTGAGATTACTCAGTGTCTAAAAGTTCTTCATTCTGTTGTTGTTATCATACATGCGATATGCTACAAAGAGGACGCCAACAAGAGCAGCGGCAGCCACCAACTTGAAGAGGAATGAGAAGAAACCACCCGAGCTGGATTTGCTCTTTTCAAACTTTGGAGACTATCAATAATGACTCTGTCAGTTACTCGCATTAAATCACTTTCAGTTGGATACATACTGCAGGGACTTCCTTTGCCTTGGGCACCAATGTCTTGGTGGTAATGCCAACAATATCGTGATTATCTATTCAAATGTGTCAATTATTGATCGAGCAATTGTAAACCGTTTTTATACACACCTGTTACTTCACCGGTATGTGCAGTGAATCCAAGATAAATTTGATCAGGTAGCTGGATATCCAAAGTCTTTCAAATCACGTGAGATTCGATTCTTTTCTTCAACAATAGCTTCCCAGAATACTCACCTTGAAGCATTGATCCCACTCATCCTCATCACGCCACATGACATCCAATTGAATGTAATTGTTCTTGTAGTATGTTAATTTAGCCTTGGTGGGGAAGCTCTTTGAACGGAAGTTGGCCTAGTATGGAATGCATAAGACATGTTGATCGATTTCTTGTTTTTTTATCAACTTACCGCACATCCAGCAAATTCAGTTGTTCTACCATCCTTGTCGTTGTCGTATGACTTGAAACCATCACCCAGCATGGCAGAGATATAAGGGAATGTGTGACGCTGAGAATAGGTTCATGATTTGTGAGAATCTTGTTGCATTGGCTCTCATACACATATTACATACATGAGCACGTTCATTATCATAGGTATCAAAGAAGATACCAAGACCGTTAAAGTTATCCTTTGAGCCAAAGACAGGTCCAGGGGATAAACGATCCTTGGTAAGCCACACTGGATAAAGGCATCAAGTAAGCCATTTTGCACTTGTACACATCCAAACATGCATGTTACTTACTCGCAAAACCGTCGCCATACAAGTGACCAGTTTGTCCTCCCACCTTGAACTCGAACTCAATTTCGAAGTTGGATGCAGTCAGTGGCTATGATAGATACACTCAAATCAATAACGCGTCCTAACAACTACTTTCGACCCATAACTATACCAATCTGGACCACAAGTAACCTTGCTGGGATTGGCGATTGCTGGTCAATCGGACATGGCGATTGGTGTTAATGATGGCGTCTCCTGCAAAGTCAAACCAGCGATTTTGAAGTTCATCGTCTTTAAAAACCGAGTTAGCTACAATGGAACGCGTCCAATGAGAATGACTCTTCATTACCGATATATGGCATCGAAAGAGAATGGGTACGCAAAGGAACACCACCCTGAGCACCCACAAGGACGAGCAGCGACAAGGTCGCAAGAACCACACCAAGTATGGAGCGCATATTGGAGGAAGAAGTACAGTAGAATACCGCCAGTGTGCTGGTGCCTTCTCGTCCAGCCAAATGCATTCTACTTCAAGTTCCGAAGCCATGTGCTGCGTGGTTACCATGGATACAGTACTTGCACTATATTTCAGGAACCAGATCACATCCTTTATGCATGGCTTCATTCTGGTTGTTCATGACATGTTTTGATTTTCAATTAGTGCAAACACCCTATCTTTATACACTCTACCCTTATTATATCCATAATGCAGTCATTGAAGCTGTCGGTGTAGTAAATGATCCAATTGAACTTATTCTCACATTGCATGCATGTCTGTTACCATTATTGTTGCTGGTCATGCTGATTATGATACTTTAAAGAACGAAACAAAGACACATGAACTTGTTACTTGATCATTAATTTGTGCTTGCTTGTTTTGACACCAATTGACAGGTACAACTCTTGCAATAACTAGGGTGGTATTATACATGAGTGTTGATGATACGCCATTCTTTACATGTAAACCAGGTCAATAAATAGTGACGCATTGGAATGATCAATGTCATACTAAAGAAAATGTTACACGGATTCGATACATTCAAAGTTTGATGAATTGTTCGCATAAAATAGTGAACATGTATGAGTCAATGGATATGTAACATATAGCGTAGGAAAGTGATAATGAGATGACGCGAGCTAAAAAAAGAAGAATAGACCAGTGGTCGGCTACCCACAATAATTAAATGTCCACTGCGTATAGCAGGATAGGGATGGATTGTGCTTATTACTGGAGATGTGTCTATTGTTTTAGCATGCGAGCTGTGTCACCAATAGATTAATAGGGAAGAAACAAGCAGCGCGAACCAACAAGTTGGATGCATTACCTGATACCCGTTCCTAAAGCATGGGTGGATTATTACCATTTGGATGAATCATTTGTTATTTCTAGCAGGATGATCACATTATTGATTGCATACGTTAATAATGCCATGAGCTACATAGAGAGGAAAATTGAAAGAGCAATCAGCGAGAGAACCGGAGTTGTATGCATTGATCTCGAGACGAATCAGATGGCAGGACAAGAAAAAAGTGTGGAGAAGATCAAAGTCAGAAAGATTTCGTTTCACGAGGACGATGCCATTTTGGTAGCACATCCTTAGCAATTTGCTTTTCCCCTTAAAGGCAACTGATGTAATCGTGGGAGTCGATTGGCGTATCAGCAACAAAGAAGCATTCTATCAAGCAGTTTACATTTGCACGTGAAAACACTTAAAATGCGGAGACACAAACGCGATATTTCTCTGCAGGTCTTTCGCATACACGACACGATCATCATCAACATGAATGACCATCAATGGATGCTTCAAGAGCCTGTTCCCTTTGAAGGTATGATTCTTGACATTGAACCTGTGAAATAATAAATATCTTAACAACAACATCATGTAGAATTTGAATTCAGTATGGGTGTGCCGGATTTTTCTATCCCGTTTCCTACATCTGATGAATTGTGGACTTCTTCCACAAACACATCTACATCCTCCACTTCATCTGTGCTCAATGAAACGGATCAACAAGAGTTTTCTCGATTCCTTGACTCATTCTTTATCGATGATGATGAGGAGGAACGTCGACGTGTATCGATCCTCCAATCACTTGATGAGCAAAAGCGTCGTTTTCAACCCTATCCAACCATCAACAAAAGCAACAAAAAGCCCCATTTGCCACCATCACCTACTGCAACAGGCTACATGATGTCATCGCCATCCCACACAAGCACATCCTCATCACCATCGCCTGACAGCCCCACAGCACTACATCATGGCATTTTATCTACCAGCAGGCGACGCAAATCGGGTCGTGAGCTATTATCTGAAGAAGAAAAGCGGGCTAACCATATTGCATCTGAGCAAAAGAGACGCAGTACCATAAGAAACGGTTTCAAAGATCTTACTGATTTGGTACCATCCTTGAAGAATATGAACAACTCGAAAAGCAATGTACTTTTCCAAGCTGTTGAATTCATCAAATATCTTGAACAACGCAACCGAGGACTTCAATCCAAAATCAAATCGCTTGAATATCGCATGGCATGCAGAATGCCAGATGATCAATCGAGACGGTTATTAAAGCTTCAAGAACAACTCCAATTTCATCAACGCCTTTTATCACAACAACAAGCTCTCAAGGAGCGCTCAGGCTTAGCCTATATTGCTCTAGACGGTGGCGAGGATGAAAACATCCATCACACCATTTCCGCATAACAACCCATTCATGTTTATACCTTTTTTATCGTACCATGCCACCCTTGTGAATAGCGTCAACAAGTACATACCACACCCTTTCCATTATGTTTATGTTTCTTCCTTGCTCTACTATGTGTATTTTACGTTTCGTTGATATAAGCCCTGTGAACCTGTTTTCATGGTCATATGATGCAAATAAATACTGCAGGATGCAATCTGGGCCCTTTCATACAAGAATACATGTATTTGGGACAATGGCAATTCGAAAAATGCTCATTCTAGGATCTACATTGGCTAAAAACGGTATAGTATTATGCCGGAATGTGGGGTGGGTGGGATAAGATGGGGATGCCATTTGATCGAAACTTCGTTGTTATTGTTGGGCGTTTCAGACACGTGAAATTGATGTGGGGTGATATAGGTGATACAAGCTGCAATCCTTCGGGTGCCCGGAAACGATAGCGATTATCAGTAACGCCCTGATTGCTCTGCTATTAATAACATAGGTAGATTATGGTTCATATGGATCCAATCACACAATCCAAGTAGCTTGGCAACCAGTCAATGGTTTGACCAACTTGATAGTGGATTTGTTGATACATCGTGGTCATTAAACCAGTATACATGGTCATTGTAGTAGTATTACAATCACATGTCGATCATGGATCACTTGTGTGCATGAATAGGCGGTACCTTCTAATCATAGTAACATGGAGCAACAACACAAATGGGGCGATATACCATTTGTTCACTAGCACGTTGATCTTACTGTTACCAACATCACCACCACTGTTATCTCACCCTGCATATCTATCCCATCCCAGGAACATCCAAGTATAATTTCAAGGCAGCAATCATCAGTCCCAAATGATCACACCAGAAACTGTGATGAAGAAACATTGAACATTCAGTGGATCACTGAAATAAGAATATAACAAGAGTTCATCCTACAACTGGTATTTTTGATCAAGGATTGATGTCATCATCAACCAACCCAGGCAAGTTGCAAGGTAGAATGGTATCAAGAAACTTTATTGAACCAGCTGATTCAGTCATGATAATTGAATGGGAGTTGAGCATGATCTTTTATGAGGGCAAAACTTTATACTTGACAGGATCGACAGTGGCTAGAAGATGAATGAAACTTATGAGCTGTATGTTTGGGTGCCTTATCCACGTCGAAGCAAATGAATCGATCGAGCACAGATAGAGTTTAATCATACACCTTTGCTTTTATGATTGATTGATTCAAAAAGTAAATCAGCAGCATTGCCTATTGGGGAAATTCAAGTTCCGCTACACCAGCCCATCAAGCTCGGCAGAGTGCATTGGATGAACGACCTCTTTCTAGACAGGTATGCATCCATCCTATAGATTAGGATATCCATTCATCCAAAGGATATACGATAACTAACAACCATTTTCAATCATCATTTCATCAACTTATCATTTTCTCAATGGATGGATGAATCTTTGCTTTTGGATATAATTTCTTTACGACATTTCAGGCCAACATGGTTGCATTGAATCTTCCTGCTGACGTTTTGGCCAGCGCCGATGGCTCTCGCAAGCTCTTCAACAAGTGGTCGTACGAGGATGTTGAAGTGAAGGACATTTCGCTCCAAGACTACATTCAAGTTCGTCAGCACGTGTATCTTCCCCACACTGCTGGTCGTTTTGCTGTCAAGCGTTTCCGCAAGGCTCAGGTATGTATAGAGTTGTCATGGTAACCTGAATGCATAAGCTCATGCTCTTTTTTTTTTGTGTCTAGTGCCCTATTGTTGAGCGTTTGACCAACTCGCTCATGATGCACGGTCGCAACAACGGCAAGAAGCTTATGGCTGCTCGTATTGTTCAACACGCTTTCGAGATTATCAACCTCTTGACCGACCAAAACCCTATCCAAGTTATGGTCGATGCTATCATCAACACTGGTCCTCGTGAAGATTCCACCCGTATTGGTTCTGCTGGTACCGTTCGTCGTCAAGCTGTTGATGTTTCCCCTATTCGTCGTGTCAACCAAGCTATTGCTCTCTTGACCACTGGTGTATGTATATGCTTAAATCACAACAATGGATCATGATGCTAAACATACTTTCTATCATTAGACCCGTGAAGCTGCTTTCCGCAACGTCAAGACCATCTCTGAATGTCTTGCTGATGAGTTGATCAACGCTGCCAAGGGCTCCTCCAACTCGTATGCCATCAAGAAGAAGGACGAATTGGAACGTGTTGCCAAGTGTAAGTATTGGATCTATGTTTTATGGCAATGTCAAATATTGACTCACGCTCTTGGATTTCTTTTAGCCAACCGTTAAAGTCGTCGGTTTGCACTCGTGGTGCAGGTTTGCTCTTTCCTGCTTTGGTGTTATGGTTTATGAAATAAAGAGCTTTTCAACCTATTCATGATAATCGACTAGTACCTTGTTCTCAAATGTCATAGCAATAGTCATTGATACAATATTAAAACATGATAGAACCCACTTTATTACATGTGCCAACTCGCTCACATTGTGTAAACAACTTGATGGATTGAATATATGATCACTTATTGTGAAATATGTTTGTTTGTATTTGTCATTGGGATAGGAATACATGAAAGAGTATTTACAAAAAGTTGCATGTAGGAAATGATATTATGGTATACACCCACTCCGTACTTTTTCCTAATAAACATCTGCATTAGAATAAGGTATTGGATCGTTCCTTAACAAGGACTTACCATTCACCGGTCGTTTCACGTCTCCATTTGATCTTCTCGATTCTCCTCTCGATTCTCCACACCAGACTCTTCCCTTTCTACACTATGTGTACCCTCCTTGTCCGTATCCTCCTTCATCTCTTTGTCTTCTACGCTATCCGGTACTTCATGCACTTCAACCTCCACCTCTTCCATCGCATCGCCCTTTTCACCCTCTTCTACTATAAAAATAATGAGTCAAATGGAATAAAAGAAGGAGAATCTTATACTCACCACTATTGCCCAAAGTATCCTGTAATCCCTGTGCTTGACCAGCATCACTGAATTGCACATCCTTATCATCTTGTTGAAGCTGCTCAATCTTTTGCTGATCATCATGTGCGATAATAGTGTCGTTAGCACCTTTTTCATCTTGCTCCTCGACATGGGTGGATGTATCATGCAATTCATGCGCTGATTCAGCATCGCCAACGGGTACTATACTATGGTCATCTTGTTCCTCGGCTACTGTTATGGTAGGAACATTGCGTTGTGTATCTTCAGTAGTCTCAGACACATTGGCTGGTGTTTCGATATCATTATCCTTAACACTTGGTTCTTCCACAATCGCTTGTTGTTCTACGATTTCCTCATTTTTTCCTGTGGTAGGCTCGTTCTCCATGGTTAACTCGTTCTCATCCACAAGTGGTGCGTCCTGTTTTTCCTCAATCAATTCATCTTTTTCACTGACAAGTGGTTTCTGTTGTTCGTTCGCAAGCAATTCCTCTTTGCTACCCACAATCGATTCATCCTCTTTGCTTTCCACGATCGATTCTTCTTTGTTTTCCACGATCGGTTCATCCTCTTTGTTTGCTAGCGATTCCTCTTTGTTATCCACAATCGATTCATCCTTGTTGGCCACTTTTTCCGCATGTGCTTCGATATGAGTCTCAGCTGCTGGTGTTTCTGGAGCGGGTTCTGCAACATCCCCTGAATCTTCCTCAATGACCTGATAGATTTCCATGGGTGTGCTGATACCATCATCTTGAACAGATTCCACTTGCAATTCTTCTTTTGCCTCTTCTTTTTGTACCAGTTCTTGATCATCATTAGCATCCTCCAAAAGCAAATCATCTTGCTCCTGCACATTTTCATTCTGTGGTGTGGCATCAAGAGTAGCATCCTTTGGTTCCTTTTCTTTGACTTGATCATTATCGGATACTGGAACTTGAATTTCAGATTGTGATGCAGTGATAGTGTCAGGTTGTTCCATATCTGCGTCTTGTTTTTCTTCAACTGTTGTAGGCAATGGAGATTCTGCAAATTCTTTCAGTTCATCTTCAGCCGATAGCGTTTGATCATGCTGAGCTGTTTGCAAATCAGATTCCGGTTCACCCTGCAAAGCATTCTTTGGTGTTTCGATCAATGCTTCCTCAGCTGTTACTTCTTCTTCCATAGCAGTGATTTCACCTGTACTAGCAGCTTCAGTGGTCTCTGTTGCAGCTTGTTCAGGTTTTAATTGCTCAAGATTCTCACTCTCACTGATTGTTGTCACAGGAATATCCGTCACAGATGCTGGTTGCTGTTCACTTTTATCGATGCTCTCCTCGATATTCTCTGTTGAAGTTGAAACATCCAATGGTACTGTTACTTTCGATTCCTCCACTTGCTCTCCAGCTGTTGTCTCCATAGCAGATATATTCTCTTGATATGTTGCTTCTTCATTGACCGATGTAACTTCACCCTCTTCCTTTTCTGCAACTGATGATGTAGTGGTTTCCATCACTTGTCCCATTTCAGTTGGCTCAGTTTCAGTAGCTACTTGATCCATATCATGATCTTCCAATGTATCCAAATGAAGCGCTGTATCAGCAGTCGATTCTTGCTCATCAACATCCATTTTATCGGCTTGTTCCTCATTCACAGCAGTTGCATCCACCAACTTGTAATCTTCCTCGGTCTGCTCTGGTTCAGTGACATCACCCACTTCTTCGAGCAACGATTCATCCAACTCTTCCTCTTCTTCGAGCCCTTGTTGTTTCGAAACTTCTTCCTCTTTGTTGTCAATGACAGTAGTTGTAATAGCTGCTGGCTCTTTTTCATCCTCCTCTGCTTCGTTTTCTGATTCAAGATATTCACCAAGGTCATCATCATCTTGTTTTCCAGGAGATGGCGGTGGTTGATTAGTTTCAGCAAATGGTGTAGCTTCTTGTTGTTCGAAAGTTGCTGGTGGCTCTTCAGAAGGTGTTAATTGCTTCTCCATAGGCGGTTGTTGTTCTCCCTCTTCATCAGTGACGGCAATTGCTGGAAGAGCTTGTTCATCTGATGGTTGTGGTTGTGGTGATTCTGGTTGTTGTGAGAATACTGTAAACTCACGATCCAGTGTCTCGCGCAATTTTTGCATTCGTTTTTGCTCGTCAATAAACCACTGTTCTCTGGAAGCTTGGTATACAGGCGATTCTTCTTGTATTCTCAACAGTAGTGTATATTCGAGATCCAAAGCTGCTAGCATCCATTCATATCCACATAATTGCCGCATAAAGGGTGTTGGTTGAGGTGGCTCCACATGTGCATTGTTGCAATTGATCCATGGACAATAATCACGATGTTCCTTGATCACATTGAACGAACTTTCAGATGCAGCCAATTCGTGCAAGTTCTTCTTTCGGAAACAATCCTTGCACTTTATAATGTTTGGCTCTGCATAATGCCAACCAAATACAGGTAGAAGGTAGGATGTCCCCACAGCATCCGATAAATCTCTGGGTAGTGTAATAGTAAACTTGTAACGATCCGCAGGATTCTGAAAATCTCGAATGAGGAAATCAAGCTGTGTCGATTGTCGTGAATTCTAAAACCATGCCTGGTTAGTAGCTAATGATAATCCTTGATCAACCATCGACTCACCAAAGGATGAATAATTTTGGGTAGTTGCACTCCTGATTGTAACCATTCAAGACCACTCTTGCGTATCACATCAAGCGCCTCCACAGTAGATAGCTTGGGAAACGAATACATGGTCGCTATAGATATCACATGTTAATGAAACTTGAGCTTTGTACCAATCCGTTCTTGTTCTTTACCTGGACATGCATTGGATCTCCAAAAACACCCATCACGATGGAAAGTGTATAATCCAGACGTATACTTTTCAAGTACTTGGTTCACTATCAAGATAAACTCTCTCAATATCATTCTCATCACACACAAGTCATGAAATACATACATCGAACTGAATGATCGTCAATACGTGAAACATCAATCACGTAGTTAGTGCCCTTGCAATTCACGCATTCGAGTTTGGCAATATCATTATTAGGCCCTTCCAATTGATGTGTATCAGCAAAGCCATGCATGGCACATTGGATAGCAGTGAGAGGTCGCTTATGTTCAATATAGGCGTCTGAAAAAGTCTCCAAGCGTTCATAAAACTTGGCTCGATCATAGGCGAATGTCAGACGAATTGACTCGTCCTCATTGTCATTGCTCGATGGCTGCGTATCATAGTCATTTCTGGAACGTTTTTCTCTGGAAAAAAGAGTAGTGAATAAGCAAGATCCAATAAATCCAGCAAACAGTGCTTACGGTAACTGAGCATCGTTGGGCTCCATTGCTTCTTGAACAGTTCTTTTCAACTGTCGTTTCCCTTCAAGTATGCTGGCAACTATTGCTTTTGTTTCATTGCACACTTGTAGCAAGTCTGATGTTGTATCCATTGTGTCGCGTTGACAGGGAATAAAAATGAAAGAGATTCAAAGACACCCTGAGATTAAAAGAAACTCATATTGTTGAATGAATAAGACCACCACGGAGCCAATGGCATCAAAAATTCCAATGAAACCATCACGCGACAGCACCATTCTCTATCTCCACATGAATTGCATCATGATAAATCATTTGGCATCATTGGGTTCATCGTAATGGATATTACATAGCATTAGCAATGAGCGTCGTTTGATGTAGTAGATCTTTCTTTGATAAAGTATTGAGGACAATAAATTGGGCAATCGTTTTCTGAAGGATGTTACGAGTGTGCAACTGTCATAAAGCATCATTGAAAATGGGATATGTACTGGTGATCATCTCAGGTTAAAATGGACCAAGGAGAATACTCAGTAGGTGCATGATCGTTAATCAGTTTTTCTACAATTGATAAGGTAAAGGGCTGTTGTGAGGTATTTTGGCATGATTGATGAAGCAACACCTTTTTACATGTGAAGGTTATAGCCCAAAGATTGATGCAGAATTTATTAGTGGGAGAAGCAAGCATAGAGAAATTGAAAAGTCTACAAAAAAAAAGATAAGGTGTTTGCTTTACATTGCGAAACTCTTTTAATGATATGATACATTAAGGCAAAGAATCAATTTACGATGACCGAGTAATGATCACAAAGAAACGGCAGAGTCAAATGTTGAAGAGAAAGAAAGAGACGTGTGTGTGTGTGTGCGTGCGGAGTAAGGCTACATTGGCATGATGTTGGCGATCGCAATGGCTCTCCCATTTTCAAAGGCTCCACTCAAAACTCCGTTAATGGCACCCTTCCCCCCCACCTTAAAGTATTAAAGGCTCCAAACGTCCCACACATCCCATGTACCTTTTGTTCCTTCAATCATGCTCCATGCCCATGATATCTATGCTGAAATGATGAATACCCAATGCATTACCGATGCTCTCTTGAGCATTGTACAGCAAGTCCATGTTGTATACTGCGATACTTTTATCCAAGAGACAATGTCTTTAAACCATGGATAAATTGCTGTGTTGAACATGTTGGAAAGCAGGCACTCTAGAGAAGTGCGAAACATTATACGCTTTCGAAATTCGCTTGGTATATAAACTTCTACGCAGCCAAATCAGTTTTACTAGAGGAGAAGGGGGAAATTTCCAAGTCTGGTATTAGCAAGATGACATATGGAGATATCATTTATCGTCCGAATGGGTGCTGTAGTAATGGATGACTTTGGCAACAGCTGACACAGAAAATAACCCAGGGTGGAACAGGTTTATGCCTTGTTTGTGTATAGGTCATTTGTTGTCATTGTCATGCTATACCTGTAGTTGCACGAGATTTGCCATATGCACGAAGCAATTAACAAGAGCATTGGAATTGGTTAATAATTTTGTATTCATTTACAAAGAAATAATGAATGCTTTCATGCTAGGTAATAAGAGATGAGACACTAGGCAATGCAAAAAGCACCCTTTTTGGATTACAGGATTCGGCCATTTTAGCTGAACATGCGTTATTGGATGAGATAAGCAAACCAGGTGGCGTACTGGAAAGTGTCGGGCACGAGGAAGGGAGGTTGTGTAACATAACAATCAAAGCGAGATACAAAAAGCAATGGTGAAGGATTGAGCCTGGAACATGGATGATGATGATGGCAGATAAAGTGAATGCTTAATAAAGAGTATCAGGTGGATGTGCGGATGTATGTATGCAATAAAATAGAATAACATTAACTCAAGAAAATGAATTATGAATGATGATATTACTGTTCAACAACAGCAATCACTTTATATTTTTTACCACCTCCTTGCAGCTGCTTTCCTTTTCAACCTCCAGACATCCGCTCACTAATATCGTTACTCCTCTTCTTTCTTTCTCACCATTCGTAACCATATACACTCCCTTCCTTTTATCAGGCACATTTATTATATATATACATTTTCAATCACGTTGCCATGGGAGCACAAGCTGTAGACTATCGAATATCCAGAGTGGTTGTTTGTTGTAAAGACTGTGGTCAAGACGTAGGGCTCTACCCCGCACGACACAAGTGTCAGGAAGTCATTCGACCCCCATTACCACCACTTCCAGCGAATCTTGATGATTCCCACCCTGGACTAAGAGTGCCTGCACGTACTTCCGACAATGTCTCTCGTTCCAGATCAACTTCATCATCCTCGAGTACTTTGAATACCCCATCGGACACAAGCTCCACCACCACTACCGGTAGCAAGTGGACAGCACGTTTTGGCCGTTCACCATCCACCAAGAACAATACCAATGATCCTGACAACGAAGAAGAATCTGTATATTTCAACAATTTTGCTGCACATCTTCCCGAAGGTGATTCACCTGGATCAGGGCAATCTGGAAAGAAATTATGGGGAAAAGTACGTCAAAATGAGAAATGGAAGCAATTAAGTGAAAAGTGTAAGTATCTCTTGAGATGATGGAGAATGATGATGATAATGAATGATGCTCTTTTTAGATGATAAACCGAAACAAAGTGCCAAGTTATGGGGTAAACTTGTTCAGGCAACACAAACGGTAGCCGATAAAATGCCCGCAAGGGATGATCGTGGACCAGGCAAGTAATAAGAATAATATAAGGACAAGGATTTATTTATTCATTGATGATTGCTTTCAACAGAATCGGATGAATCTGACTGGGAGGGTGAATCTCATGTATCACGTATACTTCGGGAATACTATGAGAAAAAGCATGAACCACTACCCCATTGGCTATTTGATGAACGAAATCCTCGACCCAGTAGACAACCTGTATCAACTCGTACAAGTCATGAACCAATGCGCCCTGAAGAAACTGGAAATTATGCTGCAACACGTCGTTCTACTACAGGAAGAAAACAACGACTATGGGAAGTCAATGATGAACCACAAATGACACAACGAGAACGAGAGCGTGAAGAACTTCGTAAACAACGACCTGTGTACAGCAACAATGAACCCATGGAGGAGGAACGAGGGAGATTTAGACGACAATATTCGGATGAATCATCATCATCTCGATACAGTACTCGTTCACGATACGATGATTATCCATCACCTTCATCAGGTCGTGGTGGTAGTCGATACTCTGGATATGATGCTGATACAGATGCACCCTCGTACTATAGAAGTGAACGCCCTACACCACCATCCATGCGCTCACGATCACCTGCTCGTTATTATGGCGATGATTCTCTTGATGCATATGGTGCCAGCAATCGTTATGCAGTATCACCTAAAGGACATAGTATGCGAAGCCCTTCAACTAGTAGATATTCGGAAAGAGCAGGATACTTTTAGTGCTGCTCTTTTCTTTCTCCCTTCCCTTCTCTTTCATTTTCTCCTCCAATAGTTATACTCTCTCTCTCTCTCTCTCTCTCTCACTCTCTCTCAAGACATGAGCAAAATGTCAATCTAAACATCTAATGATCTATATCCCATTTATAACTGCTACTATCAACATGATGAATTTGTGATGAGCAGGGTGTCTCTTGCCAATTTATACATGCGATGGCATGTGCAATTGTAACACAGATATCCCAGCAACACTAAAGTATCACAAAGCAACTTGCATCTTTAAACTCTTGGCTCTCACTCTCTTTTTTTATCCCTTTTTTTCAACGTGCACCCTTCCCTTTCCTTTCTATACAATCATTTGGTTTATCTCTCTTTGGTAACTCCTTATCCAAACCATGTCTCTTAGCAACAACAAAAAACAACTTGCAACGAGTGCTGTATTCAGTAGTATTCTATTCATGTCGGGTGTATTTGCCGCTCCTCCAGCTTACACAAACGACGATTTCGAAGAAGAGGACGAAGAGGATGATACTTTGAATGAGGGTGAAAGAGACGTTGTCGATGAACTTGCCGATGAGTGGACCGGAGATGACAACAATCAGGATGACAACGATGACGAGCAACAACAACTTGGCCAGTTACCACTTGAAGAACAAGATAGTAACAGTAATAGGATTCACGTCAACATCGATGATAATGAAACCAAACAAAGTATTCTTGATACACCCGAGAATGACGATCCAGCATCTGATATCAAGGACCCATCACTGATCAATGACAAGGAGCCAGCAGCTGTAAACGATGAGGAGGATACTGGTTTTGAGGATGCTGGGACATTGGATCTAGCCGAACAAGAAGATACTGACGATGCTGAAGATGACACAGCAGCCAATCTTGAAGATGATGGGACCAAAGCAGCAGAGAATGAAACACCTGACGATAGTGAATTGACTGTTGAAAAACCTTGGGATGACTCGACATCAGAAGAAGAAGAAGAATCTCATGATACTGCTGGTGATAATACATCGACTGAATCCGCGTTTGATGATAACGAACAAGCAGATGATATTGAACAAGCAGATGATATTGAACATGAGTTGACACCTGGTACCATGGATGTTGATGACAACACCGAAACTGAGTTTGATCAACAACTACCACAAGATGTCAAGACACAAGAGATAAATGACATGGATTCATCCACAGCACAACCTATCGTTGATCAGCAACAAGATGATAGTATGATCAAATTGGATGATTATCAAGTGGATAATACTGTCGAGGAAATCAACCAATCACTTGAAAAGGCTCTGGATAACTTACAACAACCTGGGTCAATAGCCGATCAAAATGAGAGATTAGAATTTGCCAATACAAACAACTTCTTTCCAGACGAAAATCCCCAACGGTATCCATCAACGATCCCACCTCCTATTCCATCCACAACACCTGAACAAGAAGGCTTCTCAGTATCCATGCTGTTTTTCATTGCCTTATCCCTGTTCCTTCTTATCAAGGCACCCAAGATCAAGGTAAAACAAGTAGCTCATTGCAGGATCGACCTTGATTGCTCACTCATTTTTATAGCGATACCTTACTCCTCGTTCTGGAGATTACAAATCCACTCTGCCAGTAAGTTGTCGTTAAAACGATGATGTTTTCCATTTGGATTCTCACTCGAACATATTCTAGTATCATCATGCTCATGGAAAAACACGCGATTGACCCCATCCCTTTTCATCATTTGTGTACTCTCATTAATAAAGGCAAGATGCCATGGATAGGTTATATTGTGTAATGATGATGAAATGCCAATGAAACTATTTACAACTTTTTGTAAAGACGAATAAAGTAACGCATGTTTTGTACATCAATCGGGTATCGTAGATGATCAGGATGTCTATAAACATATAATAAATATCACCTTGTCCATTGGGATCAACAAATGTCACTTACCTATACCAACGAGAATCTTCAGCAATGACGGGTTTCAAATCCTTGATAGCATCCAATAACATGTGTACCATGTATGTCTTGTTGCCAACCTTGAGATGGGAAAAGGATCCAGCGGATTCAACCACCTGTTGTTATGAAGAAATAAATTATCACATCCTCAGGTAGTATAAGCATATAACATACCAACAAGTAGGCGCCTTTCTTCATATTCTGTACAAGTGATTGAACAAGCTCCATAGCGGGTGCTTTCTTAACAAAGAGCTCATTCATGACAAACATAAAAGTGATCAAATCTGCATCAGCTATGCGTTGAGCACGTTGTTCGTGTGTTGCTGGGTCGAGAATATCATTGTGAATGTATGTACAATCCAATTGTTCGGGAGTGATTTTCATATGTTCTCTGACAGTGGTGGATTCGAATCGATTCAATACACCTTGCCAATCACCCAAATCCTGCATGACAAGGCGCACTTTTTGTCGTTCTGCTGGCACACGTGTCATTGCAGCTGCCAAAGCAACGAGTTCTGAACCACTGCCGGAACCAATGGCATAAATGCTTGTTGAGCGAGCCAAGAGCTTGAGTAAAAGTTGATGTTGGGTAAAGATATCAAAGTAGCATAATGCTCTTCCAGGAACGTAAGCTGCACTATACACTTGCAGTTGTTCTGCATCAGCTGTAAATATGCCTTCGTAATCACGTTGTACAAAGTTGGCTTTGATGGTTTGTAGAGTTTTGCCAAAGTGGTCAGTTATCAGTGTTGCATAACATGCCTTCCTTATACTGTTTAGTATAGCTGAATAGCAACTTTAATGTGAGCAACATGAACTTTATCGGTGATAGAGAACGCGCTAAAAGACAATCGGGTAACATGTCCTGAAACGCCTTTCTCTCTCTTTCTCTCTCTTGCTTCTGTTCGAATTACCTTGTTCTGGATCACGACCCAAGATCTTGTACCGCTCTTTGAAAGCATTCTTGTCAAATGTTGGTTTCTGCTGTACTGATTTCAGGTCTTTGAGTGTTTCGTCTCTTAAAGAAGGTGTGAGCTTCAATCGACTAAGGTTGTTGGTGATTGGGTCCATTATGCTGAATTGAATAAAGCGTGGTCTTCTTGCAACGTCAAGAAGTGATTTGCCGCTCCCCGCCTACACCTACATCTTCTGTGACCCCCTTTTCCTCCCATACCCCAGCCACGACGTTTGTGTGGATAAATTATGAAACGCCGCCTCGATTTCATGCAATGAAATAAAATCGTGACATTGTCATTCCAATACCAAGTTGATGAAAGGTTGCTATGCAACGGTGTTGTATCACATGGATGGATCAACAAGGTTGCGACTCGATTTGCACATGGTCGTCATGATAAGCCATGTCCAACCATCATCCGCTGGCTGTGTTTTTTATTATTTTCGCACGCTGATCGCTCTGATATGCTTCTGATACATAAATGCCATCCATGGTAACAAGTATCATTAAATCCACCCTGTTGCCAAGGTAGCTAAAGGATCGTATTGCGTCATAATTTACATAAAGAGCATAGAATAAAGATGTTGGTATTATACTATGTTTTCAACCATGCGATGAAATGAGAGACAGAGTGAAGAAATCAATGATTGGTTCGTTGATATCGATAGGAAAAGAACGTGGTTTTCAACATTGCCCTTTCCTTTCAAGAAACCAGACCGGTTTTACAGACAACAACTTTTTCTTTCTCTTTTCTCTCACACACACATATATAATATAATCATGCTGAGCAGTTCTATGAGCGCTACAAGTGACTATAGTTTGAATAACAACAACAGTAGTCGTGGTAGTGAACAACGACACTTGTCCCTGCATAATGTTGAACACTCCGCCTCCTCGTTTGTTCATGTTGGTAGTGCTCGATCTACTCTTCCAATGCGTCCTTCTCCTTTGCATCACTCTCCAGACTTTGTTAATTCAAGTGATAATCAGCGACGTGAATCGTTGCCTTCTATTCAGTTACCACCACCACAACCACAACCCCTTCCACCACCCCTTCCAGTTATACACGACCCAAGTTCACGAAGGCATTCGATCCATACAACAAGGATATCACTCCTGAATGATGATAATAATCAACGTCGCAGTTCAATGACACCTTATTCACGTACACCTGAATTGCGTGCAAGCCATAAACTTGCTGAACGACGACGACGCAAGGAAATGAAGGAACTCTTTGATGATTTACTGAATGTGCTTCCAATTGACAAAGCTGCTAAAACATCCAAATGGGAAATCCTTAGCAAAGGTAATATGCTACAAGATGGAATGGGTGGATAATGCTAATATTTGTATTTAGCGGTGGATTATATTGGTGATCTGCGACAACGACAAGCCATGTTTGCACGCGAGAAGGATCTTCTTTTAAAAGAAAAGGCCGCCTTTCAGAATAACCGAGAGTGATGAGGGAGTATCTCCTTGTCATCATCCCTTTTCTCTTTTACCTTACTCCTTTTTCTAACACTGTTCCTCTCTTTCTTTCGTTCTCCTTCTCTCTCTCTCTCTCTCTCTTTGTTCCCTCTTTCCATTGTCTTATGCACCCATTTACTCTACTCTATCCTTTCATTGTTGTAGTCGTAGTTGCTCAACAACAACAACATGAAGAGAATACACCAACACCATCCACGCATGTTTCTTCTTCTACAAGTACCATCACTAGTTCATCCGCCAATAGCACGATTACCCCTACTACGGATAACAGCAGTACAAGCTCATCATCGAATGGTTCCACTACAACAACAACAACCATGTCTTTTTTGACGCATTTCTCTGCACCAGCGCATCGACCCAGCAGTTCCTCTCTTTCCAGTTTTCATCCAACACAATCTGCACCTTACCCCGATGACACAGTGGGCAAATATGGTCCACTCCATGTATCCACAGCAGTAGTATCCACCCCATGGATGTTTATCATTTCCATTGCCATCAGCACTGTTGTCTTGTTGTTGCTCTCATCCTCATAAGTTCCCACGCACACACACACACACACCACACACACACACGCACATTCGCATCCATCTTTGAAAAAGTATAAAACAACAACTTGTATAATCTCAATTCTGCTTTTCTTTTTATACACAAATGATCAAGTGGATGGATAATGGAGGAGAGTGTCATGATATGTATGCATCTTGATGACTTGCTGAATAAGATATTGTGCCTTGGATTCCCAATTATCAAGCGCCTTTTTTCTTTGATTGATATTGTAATGAGATCCTGCAAACTTTATATAAAATGATGAGCATGTTACACACTTATAATGAACTCCCCTTACTCTTTGATATATGCGGTCCTTGAAAGAACGATGTTGATCGAGTTCTTGCTCCAAAATGGTGATACGACGTTGTAGCATGGCCAATTGGTCCAATGTGGATAAAGAGCTAGATATATTGGATGGGGGAGCAGGTGGATTCCACTCATGAACTACGATGCGTGTGTTATTGTTGGGGGAGGATACAACGCCCCACCCATAGTCGAGATTGCATACGGCACCATCCAGTGGTTCCTTGCTTAAGCGAGCTGCCCAATAATTGCACAACTGGGTCCATTCATGGGCTGCTTCTGCTGTCAATGTCTCAAATAACCACACTGCACCATCAGCTGTTTTGACACAAAACACATAGGGCCGTGGACCACATCCAGAAGAATATGGCATGGTTGTAGTCAATGAATGCCTTAGATTGATTTGAGTACTAGTCGATCGAAAAGAACGATAGTAGTTATGGGTGATGGTGCTGAGTGTTCTGGGTCGTACGCGTTGATGACGGCGTTCATTATCATCTAAAGCAAAGGATGAAGATGCTGAATACAAGTGCATATTGCCTTCTTGTACCACGGCACGGCATAATTGCCATCCACGTTGCCGTGCTTTTTTGTCTCTTGATTCCATCACATGCTTCCGTGTTAAAAGTCCTTCTTTACGTGCATTCGAATTCTTCACACCGGGTTGTTGGTGAATTATTTCATGAGTTGATGAATGATGAGATCGACTAGTACTACTCATCGATGCTGGAGACATTTGTGCGATTGGATGTGTCTTGATCGATATATAAATATCCTGTATACGTTCCCATGTTATTCATTATCATACATGTATTCGTACCCTATAGAATATACCTTGAGCAATGCTTCCATCTCGGTCATCCATACTTTTTGGTTAGGTGTTACACTACTTTTACGTTTGATGTTGCGATGCCTTTGCTTCTTTTTGGATGAACTTATTACACCACCACCACGTGGATCCAAATTGTATGTCCAACGTCGACGACGCGATGATGATGGCGATGATGATTCCTCATGCTGTGGGTAGTGATACACACTACTACTACTGCCGGTCAAACTAGTACTTGTTTCAAGTGGCCATAGTGAAATATGGCTTGATGTGCTACAACTTATATTGGAAGATGTCAAGGTGGATACAGTGCTCTCGCTTGCTCGTAGTGATGTCCCTTGCATCGAAGAGGATGGTGATACAAAATGCATAGGTAATGAGAAGCATGATATCGATGTTGTTGTATTGCAAGAAGGTGGAAATCCAAGACCACGTAGAGTTGCCATGGTGTTGCGTACAAATTTGGACTGGGACATTTTATGCCGCCCCTTGCCTTGATGAGCAACATGTAAATCCGTATTGAGTAGTAGGATAGCATATGCGACTGCATAGACAACATCTAAAATACAAATATCTTAGTAAACTCAATCCATTCACATACTTTTGTCAGGTTATATACCTAGGCTACCAAACATTCTTTGTGGTACAACATTTGCAATGCTTGAATGGCACTCCCAATACCGAGAGGCAAATGCTCCCAATATGCGATCCATTTGTTGTGCTTCAGCCTTGAAATATAACTTGCCACATAATGTACGAAATGCCGCATCCAATCTTTGATTGGTAAAATCAAAGTGGGACATATAATGTTTGAGCACCTGTGCCCTGAACCTATCACTGCATTTTCTAGTGATGAGTATGTTGGATCATGACAAAATATACATCATCATTCTCTCTCACCTTGTGCCTAGCCACTCTGCTCTTTCTTCCAAGCTACATATGGATGTATCATCATCATCCCATAAACGATCAGCCACTTCACGTATCGAATCCATGTCGATCGCAGAATCCGTTTCTTCATTATTATGCAGACTTTGGCAATCTGTCATTCTTGAATGGTCTTGGTTTGCTGTTGTAACACTATTTTGCTGCTGTAATATGCATTCTGACTGCATATGCAAGTCATCTGATGGGTGGTGGTGCATTTGTTCTGTGCTGATCAAAGATGTCCGTGGTGACCATTGTTCATGTTCCTCACTATCCTCCTCAATATCATTGCATGGGAAAGTGCTGTAAATGGAATGGGCTGTGATATTACTCATCATGCTATTTCGTTTTGTTGATGTTGGTAGCTCATTGTTATTATTGTCATTGCATAATGAATGTAAGCTGCTCCCGCTTATGCCGCTAGTACTACTGGAACCAACATTTTGATGACAAGGTACTGATGTGGTACGCAGCACAGGGAGTGGAATGGCTGTTTTAGATTTCTTGCTTGTTGATGGTTTCTACACAAACACAACCATGATCAGTAAAGAACGAGGAGGTGGTCTGTATCAACACACATTATTCTGCATTCATACTATCCCCTCGAATCCCTTTCATCTCGTGCATCCAACCCCTCCCGCAGAGCACCCTCCCCATCCGATCCCCTTTTTCTTTCATACCCTACGAAATCTTTGGATCAGTGCGCTCAATGACTAAAATAAACAATATGAGATTCACCATCATTGCATTTGCTGTTACACCATCAACGACTCTTACCCTTGTCAATGGATTTGTTTTTGAGCGGGGTAATGTACAATCGTTTGCAATAGGTAATGACTTTGGACGCGACTTGCGTTTAGCATCTGGCAAAAAACGGCTGCTGAATCGTCGTTGTTGTTGTGCCATGGCAGCTGCTTCATCTGATATTATCCCAATGAGTACTTATAGCAAAGATGATTTTTTAAACACTCATGGTTACCATCGATCCGTTGATAATCGCTTTGATGTGAAAATGAGAACCGATGGCTATTAGGTACTCGGGTATCGGTCAATAGTTGGCGTGAGTTGGGTATCATGACGACGATTGTACTTGTACACAATGAAATAGGAAAGAAAGAGAGATACAGAAAAGTAGATGAGGAAATAATAAAATGGGATTCCGGGAGGATGGTTCATGTACGTGCACCTGTGCGCAAATGAACCAGCTTCTTTATCCTTGGTGCAGGGTTCAACCATATGGTTGCATTGTAAAGAAAACTCCCAATGTTTCTCCTTTTACGCGCAAGATTGTACGAGAGCATCACTTTTTAGATATCGACTCGCTATTTTGGTTACGTGATTGTTTCATATTGGAGATGCACTTGTGCCTTAATTAACCACGCTTTCCCAATAGGTATTGTTGGATGGGGATGCCGAAATTAAAGCGTGTGGATCATGCAAGCTAAAGTTTACATTTATAAATTACACTGCAAAACTCATGTCGATCATCCTATTGTTCATGCATTGATAAAAAGCTTATATTTCCGGCAACATGGCAGCCAAGAAAGAAAAAAGCGTCACTTTGGGGTGCGCGTGTAGTACATAATCGTGATCAAGCTCATTACAGATGGACTCTGAGATGCCCTGCATTAGTTCTATGCAGATACTCCTTTTGTGCTAAATGTATGAAGCTATCGTACCGAAAAAACCAAATCATGCTTCTCAAACATGAACCACATCATTTTGTGTAATAGAATATCATGGTAGCTTTACATATAAGTTAGGATGAGGAATATTTCTAGTGAATAATATTATACAAATGAAATGAACAAATGGTATGAAAGGGAAGAAGCTTTAAGCGAATGCAATAAAATGGGGTTCAACAGATGATACAGCAGCAGGCTGAACCAGCAGGGCGCTCATCATCAATGTCCAAAGGCATGGGTTGTTGCTTTAGAGTGGATACGGGAGGATGTGATTGATCCATTCTGATAGTGGATGATGATGGAGAGTGCCTTGAAGCAAACATATGATTGGTTTGCATATCATTGTTATGAATAGTATGAGCAACGGATAATGGTGACACGTGTGCATCTTCATTGTTTGAAGGTGCACGAGATTGCTCGACAAGTGATTGGTGCTGCTGTTGCGGATGAAGCGACACAGGGGGTAATGGCTCGCCTTTGTTCGGACTATGATTTTCATGCAAAGTTGATTTGATCATACTACTATTATTGCTACTGCTACTGCTGCTGTTACTGCTGTTGGTTGACATGGCAGGTGTTGCTGTGGATACTGGTGGATGAGTTGTTCCAATAGAATCATCCCAATCTGATGTACTACATATAGTACTTGCCGTCAAGGATAATGGTCGATCAATGCTACTGATTGAATGAACAGACCTCGTGGTTGCACAATCTGTGATACACGTTGTAGCTTGTTTTTGACCATTTGTTATCAAGGATCTTCGGTTGCCGTCCATTTGTAAGAGGATATCTTGTGGTACTCGTACACGTCTCGTTGAAATGACATGGTGAGGATCATCATCCAATGTTGAAGATAAGGGTCGGTTGCCAGCAAGCTTGGAATAGCGTAATCTTCCATGTAAAACATCATCTTCATCATATTCTGAGACATAAAATTAAAATGATGGTTTCATCATGTCATTAATGCATATTCATACCAAAGGGAAGTCCTCTTTCATGGTCGTTTCGTGCATTCAGGTCAAATACTTGGACGACCTACAAAGAAATGAATAAGTTCAAGCAACATGACATTCCCCAATGTCAAACATACATTGTCTTTGCAGAAACGAATCTCGTAAGCAGGACCCTGTGGAGCCATAAGCGATACTCGTAAAAGAGAGCAAGAAGAGAAAGAGAGAAAGAAAGAGGGAGAATAAGGATGATGAAAAGATGCACTACCCTTCTCCTTGTTTGCTAGCCACTTTATTTTATGTGCTTCACGTTGTACTCTGCTTGATTTGGAACCTGTCATTGCCTTTTTATCCACATCTGCAGTTTCATCCCATCTAGCTGCATCTCTTGATATTGTTTTTAATGCTTTTATGTTAATCGATCGTCTCTTTTTTGTTGTTGTTATAGGCATGTCAGAGAAAGCCTTGACTATTATACAAGCTATGGGTGGGTGCGTGTATGTATATATAGATGGGGTGTAAGGGCATTAAGATAACTAAGTAACCATTAAACGATATGAGTGTGTGTGTGAATTTGTGATACATGCAAAAAGGACAAGAAAGAAACATGAATAAAATATAGAATGGTATCGTGCTTGAAGGGCAAAAGTAGATTGCCGTGCGTCTATAGCTTGCATATAATAAATGTTTTACAGCGTGATAACACTTGGATCACCGTTCTAAGATAATATAAACAATGAGTTTCCTTTTTCCAATGCCAAACACAACGCGTTACTTACAAAGGGATGGCGCCAACCACATTGGAATTCATCCTTCTTATACACACGATCGGTGCTGGTGGATGTGTTGAAACCAATATGGTACATAAGAAGTGTCTTGCTAGTAACAAGTGAATCTTGACAATGACTACATTCAGGCAATTCTCCTCGAAGACATTTTTGGATTACAATATCGGGAGGGGTATCACCATATTGAAGCAAGAGTCGAGACACCAACTGGGCAGTTTCAGGCTTCAGGAACAGACCACTATAAATGTATATCAGTAAGATATCCATTCCTTGTGTTTCATATTTCCTCTGTTAATATATTACCTTCCACCTGTACCAACAAATACACCACAGTGATTAGCTGCATGCCTATTGGCTTGATATACGACATGTTCCAGTTGGTGCCAGGCATCAGATCCACAAATGGGGAAATCATCTTCAACCAAAGCAACATAGGTACTCTGAAAGCTTTCGGTTGCCAATTGTAAAGCCTTGGAGACATGTAGACGTTGATTCATTTCGTTGCCTTCCTCACGTACCCACTTGATATAACGTTGTCCTTTGAGATCATTCGAGAACCGTTCCCTAGCAGTATCAAATTGCGAATGGTTGCTAAAGTGGGTATAGACCATCAGCTGAAGACGACTATGAAGCGAACCAGGCTCAGGATCAACGGGCCAATTGGCAAGGTAAGATTCAATAGTACGCGAAAGTAATGGTGGTTCACCACGTCGAGGAGCGGTCATAACAACAAATGTGAACATGTAGCGATCGTGTGAGAGTTGATTAAGCATAGTAGAATCGACAAGGCCTTCTTGACTGTAATAATAAGCGTTGAACAATAACAATACTGGCAATGTTACTGCAATGACGGTGAATGCTTTTCTGAAAGCTGATAATAATAAACGCCATAAAGGTGTAGCTCTTGGAAATTCCTCAAATGCAGGTGGTACATCTTTATCATCCCAAGTAGTGTTGGTAGGTGTTGAAGGTGCTGATGTTGTTGTGCCACGTTTTTCTCGAAGAAGGGTTGCTTGAATAATGATAGCTGCCACGTAACCAGTCAAGAGACCTGTCAATGACCACCAAAGAATATTCTTGACCAAATAATTGACAAGGCACATGAGCAATTGTAACGTGACCTTACGCACGGTCAATTTGTGATTCGGATCGGCATCTCCGTAAAGTACAATATACTTGTCATCAATGCTGAGTGATTGGACCATCAATAATGCAAATAGAAAAGGTGCAATGCCTATAATGTATAATCAGCCATCTGTGTTTCTAATATCCTCCTATACGTTACCTTGGTTACACTCATGCACCGAGTCACTGAAAAAGAGTAATGGGACTGCCCAACCAGTGGATTTCGAAAAGAGATAACCGAGAGCTTGACGTAAAAGACATACGGTGACCACGATAGAAACGAGAACGCGTACAAAACGACGTGTACCACCCAACATGTGTGTCAATGATTCTTCAAATAAACCAAGAATAAGGACATTCCAACCAAAGACCAGTAAACCATGAAGTGACCAATCGAATAGAAAGGGCGATAAAGCAAGATTAAGCCATTCATGACGATAGATCACAAAAGAAGGTGCTGAGCAAGAGACGCTGAGTATGTTGGCAAACCGAAAAGCGGAGACAAGTAAAGATAAAGCGATTGTGTAGCGTGTGATGACGGGAAGCGGCCAAAGACACAGAAGCTTCTGGGATTTTGATTTATCCTTACTATCAAGCGAGCGACCTGACATGACAGTGGATGACCATGATCTACTTGGACGTCGAGTATGACCTTTGATAGATAATTGTCTTGAACGCCTAATACTTCTTGATCCACGACGCGTATTACGAGAAGCTGTAGTTGAAGTAGATGTGTTGGGGGCTGATGTAGGCTGTGTAGTAGTAGTAGTTGTAGGTGCACCAAATAAAAGTTCTCTAATGCCCCGAGCAGCTGGTTGTTTTGAGCTGTATGACGAGATCCACATAGGTAAACTCGGAGTCGCGGGTGTGTAACTGTTAAAAGTAAGCGGTATTGGCTGCACAGAATGCGGTGGCCAATATGAGCTGTGCGAGGATGATGTCGTTGTTGTCGGTGATTGTGTACTAGTTGGTTCACTATTCCGTTCTACCAGTGTAGTTGTAGTAGTAGGATGCACGTTGGTGTCAATAACTAGTGGATGTTGTAAAGTGGGTGGTGTTGGTGTTGGTGTTGATGACGGGTTGCTCAGATGAGCTGACGATTGAGACTGTGATGAAGGCGATGATCGCGACACTTCTTGTACAAGCTTCACAGAGCCAAACATTTTGAAAAACGAATCACGCATGGCTCCCTACAATCAAGTTGGCAATGCGGGGGAAGTGAAAAGAAAGGAGCAGGGCGGTGAATGAGAGTAGGAGACAAAGGGGGGAAATATGCTATTTTGTTCCTGCAAGCAACTGATAATAGCAATTTAGCTCACAAGTCAATGAAAGAGAAACGAGAAAGAAAGAGAACAAGCAAAGCGAGAAAGAGTGACACCGAGAAAAGAGAGACAAGAAGCGGGATCCACAACGTGAAAAGAATTCAAGCATGTCGTTGGACATCGCTGAAGCAAAATTAGAAACGTGCAACATCAGACAACCAAAAAAAAGTATATGTTTGTATCACATACTTGTGTTTAGATCATTTCGACGATCCAAATCTAACCCTTCTCTGTGAAAGATGTCATTTACCATAACAATCCTTCTTTTTTGACTTGCCAAGCTTTCCTTCTCTCTTACACCCATCATCATCTGAGACTTCTTTGGATCAAAAACATAATTTACCGAAAGTTAATTCTCAGCAACTTCCATCATTGTTTCTTTGTTATCCAAAAATGAATGTAGTTGTCACTCATCATTTGAACACATAACACGAGTACTATCTTTTTTTGGAGGATCTTCGTCGTGCTCTAAATCCTATCAGGGTTTCCCTGAGTAAACCAGGTCTGGAAAGTGATCGACCATCATTATTTCCCTCAGCCGCTCCGTCTCAAATGTTTTTACGCTTGATACTATCACCCGGACCTTGGGAATCATATCTTAGTTTTGCCAAGCATATGCATCCAAATGGGCGATCTATTATTACTATGCTGCAGCCACCCATGTGACCTTGTTGGCTGTGCCAAGATAAGCAGCCCTGGTATTATTTCTGTGCCTTCTTGGCTATTATGCCATCATCATTTGGTTCCCATTTATGAGATAGATGATTTTCTTGTTCCACAGTATCCACTTTTATCTTTCACACACAAAATCCTGCTTATAGACACACAAAAATTAATCCATGCTTTAATCCCCTCATAACTTTATCGAGAACAATCACATCATTGACCATGTCGTAATGGATCATCCACTGGGATGGTAAATAGTAAAATGACACTATGCAGCGGAGGATCTACAACAACAATGCAAGGGGCTGGGCTCGCAGAAAAATCTTAATCCCTGGGCTGATTGTGTGTGTGTATGTGGTAACTAAAGGGTACCTTTCCAAAACAAGCTTTATGCATGCATTGGTAAGGCTCAACTGCTGCAAGCCAACAAAAGCAACTTGCAGATGACAGCATTGCCGAGCCACTAGCCTATTTCCATCCCAATGTGCAAGTTCACTTTTTGGCGGGATGCTTGACCTGGATTCTTTGACTTGGCGAATTCCATAGAATATGCAAATGAACTCATGTAGCACAATACAGTTTAGAACAAGGCACTGTTTTCTTTGTCATACCAGCGCTTTGGTACATGGCTCTTTCTCTTACACAGATATCTCATAAAAGGTACCGATTGTTTCCGATGATCGCTTACGCTTTTAAAGATTGGGAAGCCATTCACATTAGCAAAGCTAGAAAGGTAAGCAATAAACATCGTCAGTTCACTGTATATGGTATAGTGCAATATGTGTGGTCTAAAATGAAAGATACTGGATAGCTCATGACAACAACAAATGACGGAATATATTGCGCTAAATGCAATATTCCGAGTCGGACCCAAGCTGGCTATATATGAGTTCAACGGACAAAGAGATGAGCTAGTAACGATAACACATCCAGCATTCCTCCACAGCCATATCCTGATACTTTATTTATATAAGCATGCATGTTCATGTTGATGAATGTGGCTGACAGCAGTGCCTGGTACTAGCATGTATCACATCATCACAAACCTACGTCATCCGTTACTTATTCCGTTTACACTGCTTGCCGTTCTTCCACGCAATACAAAGATAATTCTCATTCTCATGTGAGTTCCAGGATTTACAGGTACACTGCAAATCTATCGTTGAACAAGAATCAAACTTTCTAGCCACACACTTCTCATTATACTTGTACCACCACACCACCGATCATCATATCGCGACTAGCCTGTCATGGATAGTTCCTTTGGGTGTGTGACTAAAAATCGGATCATCACTTGTGCCCTGAATTTTTTTGCTATTCTAAACGGGGAGTTCGGGATGGGTCAATGCGTCAAAGTGCATGCACAACACCAATACAAGAAATCGCCTTTTATATCTTTCGGCACATATTCGTCGAGTTGGGGGGATGGGTAGAGAACAAGCCAACCCAATAATGATGGCATCACACTAGTATCATTGTTTTGGGTGGTTTATTCATTGGTTGCTAAAATGCTATTTATTCCTCTTATCTCAACTTCCTTGACTACCAACACCATGTGGAATTAGAATACACTTTCTCTCATTCCTCTTTTCCTTTATCAGTATGGGATGATGGATTGTTTCTAACCAAACATGGATGTGCTTATATATTTATTGTTGTTGTCGTAATGATGGATTGCTTCATTTAATGCATACTTGAATGCAAGGAACAAATACTGCCAACGCTAATCAACATCATCCATTTATGTGCCAATTCAACAATCACCACCGCTATTCTCATCTGTATGCAAGATGCATGCATCAACAACACTATCAAAATCAGGCATTGAAAGCGACCAACAGCTGTAGAATGGAATAAGGCACTACAGTAAATCTTTTGAGCACCATCATTGCATTCAATACACGCTTATCATACGATATACTATTGCTACACTGGTTCTATTACATTTATAGATGCCAATTGTTTTATTACCCTTTGATACAAAACAGCCTACTTTAAGCAATTGATACGGTCTTTGTCTGTGTGCATATGCAATGGTTGTTTTGGGCAAGAATCGAAAAATGAAGCCAATGGCAAGTGCCGAGAGATTTAATTGCGTGAACACAATTGTTGTCGGTTGAAATCTTGTCTCTTGACAGCAGATAAACCATTATCTCATTTCTCTTTCAACAGTACTATATCCCATTCACAGCATCGCACCGTGTGCGTGTTACAATGAAACTTTCATAACAATATCCAACAATCAACCCACAATCATGCCTGATCCTCTCATCACCATCATCCACAATGGTAGTAGTGTTCCCCATTATCTCTGATCATAATCTTTCTTTTTTTTTTTTTATCGCTGCTGCTTAGATGTTGCCGCATACCACTTCCCAACAAGTTGAACCATCGATATGAATATCCCCATGATCATGTCTGATCCTCGTCATCCCCTTGCAACAATGATAAAATTTCCATTTTGTGTTGATGAATCCATATGACAATTTGTCAATACAAATCATTGATGTATATTAATCTCCCACATATCCGCCCAATTGCCTTGATGATTGCTTGTTCAAAAATTGCCTTGCATCATAGCCATAATCCAGCACCTTTGACACAGAGTGGTTCAAGGCTTGATATGTTGACCAAGAAATGTCCTGTAGAAAAACAGTTACCGAGTGGCGTAAGTTGAGTATTGTATATTACCCATGGTTGTAAACGCTTTTGGGCAAGTGCATAAGTCAACATTTTCTACTCGTATTCATCAGTCGTATCCACGCGATAGTATCGATCTTTCATACTGAGAAGTTCCTATCATTGAACTTGATTCCACCGCATCCGTCACGTTCATTCCAAGTGTCATACGCTGATTGAAGGTACCATGTAGCCGCTGTTGATACATCTCCTTTACTATGCCCGAATTATATAGAGTCACCATATCAAGGGATATTAGATATGGCATCATCTAAACTGAACACGATCATGTATGGCTTCATTAAACGCTCATTGTTGTTAATCATCGTTTCTTCACCAATGTACCCATCCCAACGCTCTTTATTTACCTTGACATATGATGGATCACAATACATCATCTACTGTATTAACATGCTGTTGGATAATAACACATGTATTGGTGTTTGGAAAGAGGAAGTAGTACACGCTTGTTGCCAGTAGATAAAGCTGTTATATATATCGTCAACAAGCTGCAGTATCAATGCCAGGGCGAATGGTTGCCAATGGTTGCCATATATGCTGTCATTGCTTGATAACAAAACGTAAGCATGAAGCTCTTGTGTGTGTTATTGTTCAAGTCGAGTGAAATACAAGAAGTGAAAGAAAATCAAAATTCAAGATGCGACCTTACTAGGACATATTGCTCCTCAACAACGCAAGTATGCCGCCTGTAGCCATATGAAAAATGAGATCACAAATGTTCAAATGGTCGAGTTTGGCTTGCATGTTGGATAGAGGAGCTAACTATAAAGTGCTGATATAATACATGCAGTAATGCAATAGAGATGAATGTACTATTTTCTATGGAGTAAAGCTTTAAATGTAAACAGTGTTATGTATGTATGTTTGTAAACTATGAATCATTTCAGCTTATACGAGCGACATTATCAACGGGAGAATTAAACCGATGGAAAGTATTGGAATAGGTGATCAACTATATAAAAGTTGTTGATGTCCATGTGGTCTACGGAATTTATGGCACAGCAACACAATGATGAGTTATCACGTGAGAATGGGATACGAAAGAGTACAGTCGACGATCACCGGATGTTTCAAGTCCCTGAAAAAGCTTTATGTTGCACTTCAGGGGCATGAACACCAAAATAGTTTTATCTGTCAGTCGTTAACCAAATCGCACCCCAGTTCACGTAGCAGATGCAGTGTTGGAAATGGTATAGCAAAATCTCAAATTCCTTTCACAAATATTCCTTTATCCAGGAACGTTGCTCAAAAAGGCGTCTTCGATCATAGTAGCAATATTGACTATACGGTATAGTGGTTAAAGTGCGGTGGTGAATATTACCTAGGTCACACGACATACTGTGCGATATGGAGCAGATAACATGCATCTCACCTATCACAATCGTTCGTATATATGCTCCTCCTCTGGTGTTAAAGGAGGAAAGATTAATGCAAGTGTTGAGAATGCGAAGCATTTGTTGTTTACCATGTGCATACATAATACCATGCATGTCTGTCAAGCAGGTTTCCACAATTGGTCAACTGAGATATATTGAATGTTTGGTGCTGAAGTATGTTTCTAACGTGCTTCAAAGCGGATATTGTATTTGAAAGAGGAGAAAGACCATGCATTATGTACGTATTATCTGTTTGCATCCAATATCATCAGTTTAGTATTGGCACCAAAGCAAGAGAGATAAAGAAATTGTGCTTGTATAAACTAATATGCCCCTTGGGATCGACTGTACATAAAATGGAACCTCCTTAATTTCCAAGGTGTTGGCGTAATGGTCATGTTGATCTTCATTGACACACGAAATACGCCGAGAATACTATCAGGGCAGCGAGCAATAAAATGGCCAATTCGCACTACCACATGGTTTGTTTTCCTTTGAGGGGTATTTTGAGGTGGAGATATAGTGATGAGTGCGTTGTTTATAGCATGTGCATGCTGAGACGGGGCCCATGATGGCGTTACCGTAAACAAATGCATTTCTACTCTCCCTAGGTCCGCTTTACAGAGTCCTTGTTTGATCACAGGAGTGAAGCTCCCATTTCCCCCTGGCTACCATGTGCTGCATTAAAACTGATGGCTTGTTGTTCCTGGCTATTACTGAGTACACGGACAAACACTCCGGTATTCTTGTCACTTGTTGGACATAGGAACTACATGGTTAACTTTTTCACTTGTTTGTTTTTTCACAGTTTCACGATTTTGCTTTGGGCTTTTCATTGAAAACAACACGTACGAACCATCAATAAGGCTTGGGCGTTCCATTTGCAAAAATGAATGAGAAATGACACTTGATTATGCAAACTGCTGCATCATATAACATTTCAGCGCAACTGCAGCAATTTGCTTTTAGGATATCGGTAGAGTTTGTATATGAGTACCCCATGACACACACTTTTTTTTTTCGCGCGTTAAAATGATGATTGACCCGATGACCATAGTGATCTGGCGGTCATTCCCAAAACCATGAGTGTTGTTATTTGCACGATATCGTCCTCTTCATCTACAATACACATACAAGGCATATAGTGTGCAGAGCTTAAGCCCCGACAGGAGATCTCGACCCTTTACATGGTTGTTGCCGTTGTATTGTTTGTATACATACTGAGGATAACATGATAACCTGCAGCGGAATTCCGGAAGTGGCAAGGATTGTGACACCTGCACTTACTACTGCCATCACTAACATCATACCGGCATATCACCCTAAAATGACATGATTGTCTTGATAGTGAGTTTGAGAAGCTTTATAAATATCCTGCACTTGATACAGATTTCTTTTTTTCCTTGTCACCGTTTGGTCGTACCTCGTTTTCCACAGCGCTTTCCAGCCTTGTATCTTTATTTTTCATCCACTTTTTTTTTGTTTTCTCATCTACTTGTGCTATTAATCCTTTTGTGTTGTACATTTTTCTTTTTCTCCTCATCACAGTTGATTGCCAATCTGTATTTATCAATCACTTCATATCTTTCAACATAAGCCATTTCGTTTTGCACCATCAACATGGTCATCAACAGTACCATCGGTCATCAACACGAAAGCAAAAAATGCACGTCAGCTTCATGCTGTTCGATTCACAAGATCTGGAAAGCAATTCAAAACATTATCGCTACTGGCGATAAACAAGCCTGGAAACAACTCTCGCAGGATCCCGACCGCATTGCGCATGTCAAGCATGCACTTTTATCTTCACGAGCTCACAATGATGTCAGCATGTATCCAGCTTCACACAAGCACAAGGTGTTGCAATTTGACAAGCATCTTCGAGCCGAAGCTACTCGATACTTTGGCAAAGCTGTGACAGATCTGAATGCACTTCAAGTGGCACTATTTCACCGCAATGAAGCTATGGCCTGTAGTCTGGTTACCTTTTTGCGACAGTATGCCGAACCTAATGAGTTACAATCATTCCTCAACCATGTTTGGGGTGAGCGTAACACATCATTGCATCTCGCTTGTTTCTACGGGATGCCGCGATTGGTTCGTATGCTTTTGGATATTGGTGTTAGTCCTGATGCAGTGAATGCTCGTCAACTCAAGCCTGCAGATTGCTGTAAGCATCCTGGTTGCTTGGCTTCTCTTAAGCTTAAGTCAACAACTGATGCACCACCTTCACCACCACCACGACGTCAATCGCTCAAGCCTAAGACGATCACGCCTACACCAGCACCACTCAAGCGTAGAGCTTCATTGCCAACATTGAAGGATGGTATCAAGCGTTCTGATGTAACAACACCAGCTCGTACTATCAAGAGTGCTCCACCATCACCCACTACACCTGTTACTCGTCGACCTGTATGGGCAACAACAACAACAAAGACTAACAGCAATGTAAAGTCAACTCAACAACGTCGCGTTGTGCCTAGTACAACCACCACCAAAAAGTCAACTGGTGTTATGCACATCAAGAAATCGGTTGCCAATGACAAGCCTAGTGGTCCTGTGCCATTGTCTCTCAAGCAGAAACCGAGATCACCACCTGTTATTGTTCAGCCCAAGGAGAAGGAATCGACACCTGTTCAATCTCCAACACCAGTTGTCAAGCATGAGATGGCTACTATGATCACCAAGCCATCACCATCTTTAGTGTCATCACCACCAGCATCATCTTTGGATGTCAAGGCTGTGTTGACTGATACAACGGCATCATTTTCAACTGCTTTGCCTGAGAACATGACGATCAGCAAGTCTACTTTGGAATCTACCAAGGATGATCAAGGATCAAGCATTGCTCAAAAAGATGAATCGCCACCACTAGCAGCAACAACTTTATCAAGACAACAATCATCATGTACTAGTGACACAAATCATCCATTGATTTGCATGGGACATGATCCATTGTCAAGGAAGGGTGAAAGAACAATTGTCACCAAACCACCACCACTGCCAGGAATCCACGCATCGTTTGATCATGGTATGTACATGATTTGGAAAAGGAATAACATTTGTATCTTACATGCTGCTTTAGATCCGACGTGGCTTCTACCAGTTGCATCCTTGTATTTGCAAGTTGCTATTGCGTGTTTCCATCCAAGGTTGGAACCAAGACATCATCATCATCATCAATACTGTAAGTGACTTGATCATCTTGTTTCATGATTTGCTGACAAGAGAATTAGTGATGCGAACATGTCATTCTGCCGATATGACAATGACTACGGCGTTTGACGTACACGAAGGACATCCCATGGTTGTTCTTTAAGAGAAAGGAAAGCCTTTATCCATCGAACATTATGTTTACGTGTTTTTGGAAACACCCCCACACTTTCCTGTTTGCTATCTCAAAACGTGTGCTCTCATCCCGCTCTTTCGACATCAAGATTTATGGTGCGACGTTTTCGAACGATCTCAATGTCTTTTTCTGTTATACCACTGTACGACCTTTTGGTACTATCAACCAACCTTTATGCGAACACGCTTTGTCTATTTTATTTAACACACTTGCTCTGTTGTCTTTTTTTCTTCTTACCCTACTCACACCCACACATTTTTTCTTTGCTGCTTTTGTGTGTGATTATCTATGTCACAATTTATCTTTTTCACACCCCACATTTCCTTCTTCCCCCCTCCTCCTCCTCACCCATCCACTTTTTAACTTATGATGATGGTCTGTAGATTCTTTTTATACTCTGAGGACCATTTGTACCCTCAGCATTTCTTTATTTCGCCATTGCGCGATCTACTATATTTTGTATGCTTTAGCTTGGATCTCGGAACTGTAGATATTCTCAAAAAAAAACCTAGTAGTATATATATGAAACGGATAGTTCAATGAATCAAAAATAAAAATATATCATTACATGAACTACATGAAAAAGTGGGTATGGGAACGACTTGAATGATGAACTTTCATTTCATACAATTTGAATTGGTTGAGCTCTTCCTTGATATATTGAGCCATGGAAGGTGTCAATTGCGTACACACCACATCCTCAGGTCCTGATCCACGAACATACTCCTTTTGAGAAAATGTTTCATGCACAGAAACTACTTGAGCAAATCGTACTCGTGTTGTGCGTGATGGTCTGGGAGGTGGATATGCACCTTGTGGTTTCTTGGGAGCTTGTGGACGGTATCGCCTTTGTACTTGATCAAGGGGTCGATGATCTTCCACATCGTGTCCATATCCTGGAAAAATAGCTATCATCATCAACATGACACATAGGACTGAGATTACAAGCAAGACAACATACTGCTAGGATCGTCATGGTTCGTTGAAATAGGCAATTCCATATCATCCTCATGAGGTGTTACTTGTTTTTTGCTTCGTAGACGTGCCCATGTGATGGAAGACAATGATGAAGATCGAGTCATGGAAGATGACTTGTGCATACCAACAACAGGTTGTTGCTGGTTTTTCTGAAATTTGAGTCGAATTCGTTCTACCAAAGAAGCACTCTTGGTAGGTACAGGCGTCGGTAAAGATGCCTCTTTAGCCATGGATGGTTGTGGAGTGACAATGATTTTGGAAAATGCTGATTTGATGCGTGAGGAGGAGGATCGCGTAGGTCGAGGAGAAGGTGGTGGAATAACAATAGTAGGACTACTGCTACCTAAAGTTTCATCAGATGCAGCAAGTGTGGATCCATCGCATGAAAAATCATCCGTAGGACAACAATGGTGGCTACTACATGTTGATGTGCTCAGATAAGGAGAAGAGGAACAAGGAGAACATGTATGCGAACTAGTGGCGGCTGGTTGACAATGCAGCAAACAGGGAGAAAGACCTTCTTGCTCAATAGCCACAAAGGGATTTGATGCATGGATTTTTTCGGTATCAAGTTGAGGAGTATAGGTATTAGGTATATGCTGATGATGACGCATTAATGAGGAAGAAAACGATGGCTGTGGCAATGATGTTCTTCGACCATGTTGTAAACTCTTGTTTGCAATATCCCGGCTACCGGTGCTGCAGCATAATTGGTAAGTGTGGCGACGATGTTGCATGCTGCTAGGTCTCGTGCGTATATCGCTCGAGCCATTACAATGAAATGATGATTGTCTACATTGCATGGTATTGTCTGCTGCAATAGGCTCATTATTTTGGGTGTGGATCTTTTTTGATCCTGGAAGTGGTGGTCGATTGTTATTCATTCGTCGTTGTTGCTGCTTGCTTGACAAGTACCGTGGTCCTTTAAAAATCTGTAAAAAGTCATAGCAACAGGTTGTGAGCAAGATAGGTTCACCAAGTTATTATTGGGGAAAATGGCATTTTACCTGGTGATCATCCATTGTTGTTGTCAATTGTATGGGTTTTGCTGCAACAGCTGTGTACGACATGGATGAATGGGTATGAAGGGTGTGTATGTCAAGGATGTGGCTTTATCTTTGGCGCTCTTTCTTTTTCTCCCTCTCCTCGAATAGCTGAAGCTCCTAGAAAGTATCCAGATGGATAAACGAAAGGAGAAGAAAAGAGAAACAAAGGAAGCGAGCAAGTAAACAACTCGAAAAAGGTTATAAAGGAGACGCGTTGCAAGTTTTTATAACCAGAATAATACGTGGGAGGTGGTGGTAGCCCAAGGAGCTTAGGTAGGAGACAATGCAGGGCAAGGGGTTGTGGTAAGAAGTGGGAAAATTGGATATATGGATATGCACGTCTAGATGCCTTTTAGTATGATACGCGTTCTATGCCCCATACAACACCCACCTGACTGTACGAAATGTTGATATTGATGTGCATTGGATGTTATTGGGTGCATCATCCTACACAAAACTGGGGTTAGCGCTACTGCAACATTTTCCATTCAATCCTTCTGAGAATCAAATGATAAAAGAAATATAAAGATTAAAAAGTTTTAGGAAGAAACCATGATGTGGCACTATCAAAGCGAATTCATATTCTGCCATCTACGTATCATGATGCACTTGCGGAGAACAATGTTACAATGCAACTGCATGAGTTGGAGGGTGGTACAAGTGCACAGTGTAGCACAAGTCTGGATCGGAGACCCCCATTGACATGCACCTTTACGCACGATATACAATGAATGATTCACTTGAAAAAAAAAATTACGTGATGGATGAGCCAATCGTCGTCATTTTGTATTGGTGAAAGTAGGAGAGGGGGAAATATAAAATTGAGCTAAAATGGCTTTTTGTATGTGTGATGTCTAATCATTTCTAGAGTGTAGTATTATCCATCCTCCGCTTTGTACTATCCAAAAGACCCTGCAGAAGCAATGCACATTACAACCAACGATCTCTAAAGAAACAATATTATTTCTAACTTGGATTTTTTATACGAATGCAAGAGAACATGATACACGTGAAGAAGGTATTACTGCGAGTAAGATGGGGTGTACAAGTGTAATTGTTATTGGTGTTGTGGTGGTGTAGATAGTGGTCTAATTACATCATCAATCAATTCATCTTGGTCAGCGATACGCATCGAGCGTTCGAGATTGGATATATCAGAAAGGGAAGGCACCGTTAAAGTATAATCCGTATGAGACAATCGTAGTGGTTGTGGCTGTTCTAATGATAAGGATTGTATATCGACATGTGTTGGTGATACAGGAGCCGAAGGGTGTAACATCTTGGATTGATAATAGTGTCGATGAATTTGTTTTCTTTCCACTGCATCAGCAACGTATTGTGAATAATGAATAATGAACTCGGCTTGTCGCATTGTTTCAATGGCTTTAGGACTTCTTCGTATCCGAACATAGCGAATAGCACGTTCAGCTGATAGGCAGTAGAGATTGCTTAGTAACCAACAGCAAGCAAATACACCAGCACGGCCCACTCCTATTGAATAATGCATTAATACAACCTTGTCATGTGCAGCAGCCATCTCTTGTGTAACTTACCACCACGACAATGAGTGAGTACATTTTCACCCTTTTGGATAGTTTCATTGACCATATGAATCACGGCATCCATTTCTTGTATGGTTTCTGGACAACTTCCTTCAATCATGGGTAACCTTATCACTCGCATTCCATTTTGTGTGGCTGCCTCCAGGTATTTTGGCCATGGTGCACCCAGATAATCGAGTTCCATGTCATCAAGGCAGCTATTACACACACACAAGAACGGGTTTATAAATATAGCCAGAGTCATCATGGATAGTATTACCATACAAGTGTCGTAATACCAAACGACTTCATTCGACTAAAATCCAAGTCGAGATCTCGATTGATAGCTGCCCTTCCACGAGTGGGTCCTGTAAGGCGAACTTTTTTCCCCGGACATGAACTAAGAGCCAAGTTGCCAATAACCGGTCGAGCTACTTGATCAGTCGCGTGCTGTGCTTGTGCCAATTGAGGTGTCAGTTGTTGTTCCAAACCAGGATCCGTCAAATCGTATAGATCAATGTCATCTGGTAACTCGCATAATGATAGAAACGGTAAATATTCGTCAGGGACTATCCAGCTGATACTTTACAAAGAAAACGAACACAGACTATCAATATACAATGCGCAACATGGGACATGCAAGTGTTCGACTTACTTGATCGGATGGGTGATGGAAGTCTTTGGAGTGAAACGACCCAATGGTAAATTGTGCGTGGTGGTGGTGGTGGTGGTGGTAGTCGGCATGGCATGCGATTTGGCAGAGGTTGTCACAGGTTCTGGACTGGTTGACCCAAGTGGTGGTGGAAGGGAATCGGTGGTAGACATGATATACTGAAAGAGAGAGAGAACAAGAAAGCGATCAAATTGAGTTGGTCTCTTGTCAACGACAGCAAGCGGTACAATATTATTATTCTATCTCAGTTATCCCGATGATACAAGATGTCAATTCCACACACCCTTCCATGTCAAATAGAATTCCAACCCCCCAATACTCTTACATGGTTTGCATCAATGAAAAAGCAGCATGTTATATACATTTGTATGCAAGTTATCTGTACAAGGGAGCAGAACATTCTCTGCGAAAGGGGAAGAGGGGGGGATGTGAATGAATAACTAATTAAGTGCTTGAGCTATTCAAGAGAGAAAAAGAGAGTCTTTTGGATCACGAATATAAATGCGTTTTGTGGGGTATTCAATGTTGATTAACGATGGCTTCGGGTTGTTCCTTTTCCATACTCGAAATATCTGTTGATGTGATAGATGTTGTAGTTGAACCACAAAGCTTCACTTCCTCCTTGTTCATATCAGAATTAGAAGGATGCGATTCATTGGATGATCCATCTTGATTAGCTGCACGTCTTGATAGATATTCTTGAAGTGATAATTTGATCTTGGTTGGTTTGCTTTGCTTGCCATTGTCATCTGAATGATCGCCTGCTTCTGATGATGGTTTGGGTGGATTTGATTCCTCATCCTCCATTTCAACTGGCTGCTTGTCATTTGCATCAGATTTGTCTTCTTCCTCCTTGGCCATTGCTGTAGTAGTAGTATTTGTAGTAGTTGTAGTTGTTGCTTCCATATCCTCTTTACTTGTTGATGTCTCTGGAATAACTGTCGCTTCTGCATTGGTAGTGGAGGATGTGGTAGTGGCTTGATGATCGTCTACTTGCATATTTGTACGATAATCATGATCTTCTTCCAAGGGTATAGTGGATGCAGTGCTAGCGTCACTTAGTTCTCCATCATCCAGATCATCTTCGATAGGTTGCTGTGGCTCTTCATTAGGTACTGATTCTTGCTTGCTTGTGATTGTAGCTAATTGAGTAGAACCGAATTCTTCCGCTTTTGTATCCATATCATCATTGGTAGAATCTTCCATCGCGTGCTTCCTCTCCATGTCTTTTTCAAGTGTTTCTAATTGAAATGGATATTTAGCAATCATAAAATGTAGTTCTTATAGGGTTCATTACCTTTGATTTGTTTGCTTTCGTTATTATTGTCATTGTTGGATTGTCGAATAAAGTTACGCATCCACTTTTTCTTGCAAGGCAACTTGGCTCTTGGTTGATTGTTGGATGTGAGTACATTGGAAGGACTTGAAGCTGCATTCTGTGCATATTCCTCATCACCAACATCGATATCACCATCGACATCCAATTCCTCTTCGGTATCCGTGACTGCACGTGAAGTGGTAGTAGTTGGCATAATAACAGGGCTTCCAGCTGTGGGTGATGTAGAAAGGATGTCAATCACCGAGTCATCTCCAGCATCTGAGAATGATTTGTCTGTGGATTCTAGTTTGGCATTGGTATTGGAGACAACACTTTGACGTGAAGGTAGTTTCTGATTTGCTTGATAAATAAAAGGAATTAGTACCATTCACATTGATCGATATATAGAAATAAACTTACCATCTACATGACGATCTTCCAGTTCTAGTTGACCATGAGATCGCTTGCCAGGTTGTCGTTGTAGGTTGTTGGTTACCGTTGTCGTAGTAGCAGCAACATCATCCACACCATTGGATACCTGTGAACGAGCTACACCCACTGATGGACGTGTTTTCGGTCGCCAATCTTTGTCAAGCATATTACTGTTTCTTCGGAGATGTTCAATGAAGCATATTTCTCGATCATGGCATGCACAATCCACAAACTCAGTGTCGAAGAGAGCCAACATACTTGCTACTGCCATACGATTACTACGTTCCTCTTGTTCATCCATCACTTGGTGTGCAACACCACCCGTACTCATCATACTGTGCCACTCGACATTCTTCTTCCAACTAATATGTCCTCGTTGCCAATTCCAACCGATCGTGATTTCTTGTCCTTTGTCAATATCAGCGCGTGAAAAGATGCCCAATCGTACTTGTATATCATCATCATTGGTAGTGATGATACTGCGTAATTCGGCATTGGGATGACATGATCGACGAATACTCCGAGATGGATTACCACGGTGACGCGCATCAATGCAAAGATCAATTGTAGGATAAAAGAAAACATGAACACATGGCGTACCCAGGATAGTGAAATCGTTTTCATGGTTGAACTTGTATTCAGACTTGAGAAGGATATCGCCATTAATTTCAGCAACAAGTTGATTGGCAGGAATATGGGCATCAGCAAACATGCCTGTGAGTGGCTCGGAAGTATCATTCAATGTATAGAATGACTTTGACAAGGGTCGCACAGTTGCTTTTGGGATCGAAATAGAAAGATCGCTCTCTTTCATGACAACAAAGTGAATCGGTAGTCGTTGTTGTTGTTCCATTTTCTTCCAACGTTCATTAGCTTCTTTGAATGTTTGTGGAACATGTATGCTACGAATGGTGTTGGCGTTGACAAGTTGAAAACGAGTGGTTGTTGTGGTAACGGTTTTACGCCTTGATGAAGAAGGTTGCCTTGCTGGATCCTCTTCCAATTCTCGCCATGACTTTTTTGATACAGGTATCCTTTTTGACAACTTTGGTTTCTTGGATGGAGGACGACCCGCATTGCTTTTAGTACGTTGATGGGAAGAAGGACGTTTTGTTGAACCTGGCTTGTATTCATCATCGTCATGGATGGGACTTTGCATTCGATTATGAATATCACGGAAATGATGCTTATCGCCTATCTTGTATTTGTCATCGGTTGTTGCTGATATTGTTGTTGTTGTTGCAGCAGCACCCACACCACCTCCCCGCCTCCTTGTCGATGCATCAGGTCGTGTCCGTAATCTCAAAGTAGGACGCTCCTCATTTTCAACCAGATCCATATCATTGGAAATCACATATCGAAATCGCTTATCACATCGCTCGCAAAGATAATGTTCTGGAATGTTGTGTTGGCTTATGTTGACACAAAAGGCATGCTGCCATACCAAACAACGTTCGCATTGAATAGTAAAACCGTCATCCTCTGAAGAATTGCAAATGCAACGAATTAAGCCGGTGTCCACTGGTTCGTCGTCGATATCAAGCTCATCCTCGGTGCTGGTGTACGAAGAAGTGGGTGCAGAATGAACGGCATTCGACTTTGACATGATCTACAACCGGAATATTTAGTGGTTCTTTCCAAACAAAGCTTATAATGGAGTATGGGGGTTCCATGGAGTATCGATTTACCGTATAATAAAGAGTCGCTTAGACCATAAAGAGAGAGTGAATAGAATTACTCTTTGTGACGAATGGACTGCAGCTTGACGATACACCTCAGCAAGAAAAAGAAGGAAAAATACACAAGCGGTTTGCAGGCGGTTGTTGAACTATTCGGGTGATACCAACGAATCGTAGTTAGACATGGCCAATGAAATCTATGGTGTGTGTTTCCCAGTCATCAAGGAGAGAGCAAAGACATAGAGACATGTACACATTACATCCCTTTCATATCCTGCATTCACTTGATTCGGTAGACTAGCTAAATCGTTATCCTGCTCATTTTCAAAGGGGGAAGAATGATTCACTGTATACTATATCGACACATTATTTCATTCCATCGACTCATGGGTCTTTTCTTACCATATCGACCATTAAATTATATGGTGCAACATGTGCACGTGATCATACAATGAGAATATCTTGGTTCTTCTAAATTTGCAAAGATTCGGATAGTATGGAACCTATCTGTTCCATAAGACTAGCAGCAAACAGTCCTTGCGTATAATAAAGATAGCCGATGGACACTACATCAGCTGACATCGATCATATTCTTCAATGCATTAACTCTTTTATTTCTTGACAACCAGGGAAAAGCCATCGTAAATGTGTAGCATTTCATTGTTTATATTATTCATGTTCGTTGGTGTTTTGTATCATTTGACTTTAAGCTTTGTAACTCGTATAATTTAAGAAGCACCTTTGGTGATGGGTTTGCATGCAACTTTATTCATTTTCCAGTGCTACTTGTGATCATTTTTAAAGATTTCATCATTCGAGAATCAGCTGGCATGTTATATTAAACAATAGAATAGTAATGAGATCATATAATGATAGACCTAGTTATAACAAGTTCAATGAGACCAAGCATGATACAATGATGCGCGTGGTTGTCCCGATTTAATTTGCATCGCGACGTGTTGCTTGGTGTTGACAGGTTTTCAACCTTCTTTCACCAGACACCATTACTCAACTCGACGACGATAACGACGACTTTCAACCGACCCAGGTTCCACCTTCACCCAATAAACGGCGTAGAACAAGCGCTTCAACAGCAGAGGATCCAACCGATGCACAACATGCATTGACATGTCCGGTATGCATGGAATCCATGCACAACAGTGGAGCGCATGCCGTCACTTCTCTTAAATGCGGACACCTTTTCTGTTGGCAGTAAGAAAGTAACATGTTTTTTTTTTATTTCTTTGATATCTTATTCTTGGTGATTAGGTGTTTGATTGATTGGTTTACACGGCAAATGAAAACAAAGGATAAGGCACATTGTCCACAGTGCAAGTATGTATATTGTATCTTGTATGAAAGGATGGTTTCTGACATGGATGTGTAAATCTAGAACAGTGTACAGGAAACAAGATATGCGACGTATATGTACACCCAATATTGCTGTTTATGATACTACAGAGTTACAGAGATTGAGAAAACAAGTGGATGAAGAGAAACGTAAAGCCAATGAAGCGATCAAGGAGACCACCAAACTCAACATGTCGACTACGCTCTACCGACGTCATATGGCAGATTTGAATCGCAGGAATGAAGAGCTCAAAGCCGAGAATGATGAATTGAGAGCACAGCTTCGATCCTTGGGCGTTGTGCATGAAATATCCAATGCAGCAGCCAGATCTGTTACACCCTTTGAGAGATTCCATCATGCATTACTGCCCTGTGATGTAAACGTTGACACACATACATACAAAACCATGGTCACTTATTATTTGTTTAGATGACAGGACGTATTGTTGCTTTGAGTGGTGCCGAGGAAATGGCCATTGTATCAGCAGGGCATGGTTCTGGGTATGGATTACAGCGTATCAGCATGCGGGATTTATCAGCCATGGATCACTTTGTCAATCATGAAAAACAGATACGCGATATTAAGATCTCCCCTTATCAACGATCCATCGTTCTTTCCACTGGTCATGATCGTACTTTGGCACTCTCTTGCGTACATAACAAGCATACAATGCAGCGGTACACATTGGAGAAACCGTCTTGGTCATGCTGCTATGATGTCAATGATCCAAATATGATTTATTGTGGGTTGGCAAGCAACGTTGTATCTATATATGATATCCGCAACACAAAGTCGAGCATCAAGGATGTGCAAGCTTCCAATCACAATTACGGAATACACTCGATGGCTTCTGTCAGCACTGGAGAAAAGAAATTGTTATTATGTTCTAATACTGTGGAGAGCTACATTTGGGAATCAGCAACAAAGGAAGATGCTATATTGCACAAGATCCCAGAAGAAACGGATGGTATAATTTACTTGATGGACCATGCCCTGCTCTTTACTGATACTTTTCGAGTAGGTTTTAAACCATATTCCTTGGATTACCAACCTGACAGCCATACCTTGTTAATTTCGTCGAGACGTGGTGCCCATGGAACTAAGCACACCCTTCACAAACTGAACCATGACGATGATGGAATCTCTATTGATAAATTATGGAGCATTGATGACCAACAACCGCAACCGCTTATGGCTAGAACATGCCATTTCCAATGGGGCGAGGAGCTTGTTACTGGATTTGGTACATCGAATAGTGTAGTCGTCCACGATCATCTAAGGAAACGACAAAATCTGGAGAGCGACAAGCCCGTACTTGATGTAAAAGTCGGTTGTATTGGGCACGAAACCATTCTCGCAGCATTGACTGAAGCTGGTCTTCAGCTCTTCAAGTAGTATTCCTTCATGCCCATTTCTGTTGTATATATATACCCCACCACCCATCATTCACGTAAAACAACATGTATATTTTCATCATAAGATGTTCCAAACAATATGTGTTCATATGCATTCGCGTAAAACAGTTGCGTAATATATAAAACGTCAGTGGCAGCAGCATTGCTGGAAATCATCTTCTTCCTTGATACTAAATGCTCATCATGGGTTGTATCTCTTCTCTATCTTTATGTTCATTGATGCTACTTGCCACTTGTAGCTGTATGGATATACCTGATGTTCCAGACAAAGAGGCGTATGCATTTTCGTAAAAGTGCGGTAATCACATAGAGTTGGGAAGGTAATCATGATGCTTGTGCAACACGAAATCAAAGTATTATTCATTCTCTACACACGCTTTTGTTGTATATTATGGATCATATGAAAAGGGCTTTGTCGCATATTCTATTGACGTCAATCGACACGTTGGTGGCTAATTTATGATTGAAGATAATAATAATGTGCAAGAACCAATGAGACCATTTATGTGTGGCACATCAATGGTGTCAAGCGGGAATGAGTGAATGTGATGAGTGTTGGAATCTAATTATAGTCAAGTTGTACAGGATCAAACAACTTTTACCCTCCGTTCATCTTTTTTCACCTGCAACGGAATGATGAACCGTGGTAGCCGAGACCTATACTATAAAGTGGATAGGATAGAACCAACAAATACGAGATCGTATCCAATATAAAGGGAGAGTGTGTGTAGTGTGCTATAAAAGTACAGCAATGATCTGATAGTGTATCGATGTAACTGACACGTCTAAAGCATTGATGGGTGTACAGAATGAAGAAATCAATGTGTGTGGTGCACAATATATGTGCTGGGTATAGAGTAAAGAAGAGGATGCTAAAAACAGCATTAAAGTGGCGATTGTGGCTCGTACTTGTTGTTCGTTGTGCGGCGCATGCTCTTTGAGCAAATCCCCGCCATCCGAGGATACATTGCATTCTCGAGAAGAGTATTTTAGACCGACATTCAACTGTTAATCATTATCCCTTGTTTCTTTCTCTTTTATTCCCTCATTTTTACTTGCATTCCAGCAAGCGGGGATGCTAATATCGTTGACATTTGAACTTTATTCTCACTCAGTTGTAACTCACGCTTGATTGCTACAAGAAGAGGAGAAGACCTATATATAGACACACACACACACATAGGGCTTATTTTCCTTTCAACCTAGGCTATTATCCCATTAAAGGTAGGCATTTGACTCCGTCAAAAAGTCGACATGATACATGTTACGCGTGTGTGTTGTGGGTGTGAGTGATTTCGGGTGTGTGGGTGTGTAAACAAGTTTTTTCTTACTTCTTTCGTTCCTTGTTACTGCATGCTTGACGACACATAGGAAATGGCTTGGCGTTCCCGTGCTACAGTCCTTATATTCTTCTCGTATCTCTTATCTCGCGTCGACGCTCAGCTTGAATCCGATGGTTGTCTCAAGCTAGAGTCATCCAAAGCATGTCGCGCATTTGACCAATATTATGTCGATATTTCAACACTCGCATCGTCTTATTCATTTCTCACAAATGTCAACAATGTTGCTTCCTTTGACACCAGTCTCCAAGACTACATTGCCACCACATCACCTATGCAAGATATTGGTTGTGCCAACGATACCCAATATGCACGTTATTCACTTACACACACGTGTGCACTATTGATCCATAATACTCAATCATTGACCTGCAACTATAATCGTGGTGTATCACCCGAACCTATGTGCCAATCAAGTTGTGACGCATGGGTTGATAGTATCAGTACACTACTCCAAAAAGAAGGTTCCCAATGCTCAACCAACTCTTATCAAGAACAATGTGATGGATGGCCTGCATTTAGTGGATCTGATACAAGCTGTATATTAGGATCAGACAATGAACCTGATAATTGTGGTATGTAGTAACTGTATGGAGTGGAATAGAATTCATTTGCTCATCATAATGAATAGGTTTCCAAGACAACAATCAAGCTGCATGCGATTACTGCCAGAACAATAACACCGATTCATGCTGCAACTCAGTATCATGTGGTACTGCATTATCCGCAGGGGCTATTGCAGGGATCGTGATCGGATGCGTGGCTGCTGCAGCTATTATGATTGCTGGTATCTTTTATTGCTGGAGACGACGACAACATCAAGGGGATACTATCAATGGTAGTGGTGGCAACCATGGTGGATTTGTACCGATTACTATGCAACGACATGATGAAGCAAGGATGAACTTGGTGGGCGGTGAATCACCCATGACACCTACTGAAGAAAAGACACAACTTCCTTCGACCATGTCAGTGGAAATGGCAGAAGTCTTTTGTGAAGCAGCTCATGGGTATCAACCACAAATGGAAGATGAAATGGAGTTACGAGAAGGTGATGTTGTATATCTCATCTTTCAACTGGATGATGGATGGGGTTATGGCTTAAACTTGGCTTCATCAACACCTGGCGTGTTTCCACTTGTATGCGTTGTACAAGCCCGAGAAGAGTTGCTGGAACAACTGTTGCTACCGTCATCATCATCAAGCAATCAGGTGCACAATGAAAAGACGCTTATTGAAGAAGAAGAAGAAGAGCAAGAACCTGAACGAGCAAGCATGTTATCACCCAGTGGTAACTATAGTGCGATACCATCACCCCTGAGTAGTTGTAATACATCCATATCGAATTCAGCATTGGCAGCACGTATGCAAGAATTCCGTGACAATGTGCGACGCTCCATTAGTATTGGATCTCTCAAAAGGATCAGTCGACAACCACGACCTATGCCACCTGTACAAGTACATCATCATGATACGATGCCAACTCGTCGTGTATCAAGTATTCATTCGCCATTATCACCTCCATTACTTTCAGCACCTCCTGTGACATCATCCTCATCATCCTCATCCACTACTACTACGAATCGTCTTGCGCTGGACGCCAATTCCCCAGCTCCTCCTTCATCAACCGGTGAAGCTTACGAAATGCACCACACTATTTTACCACATTAGTTTTATACTCAAAGCATCTTTCATCTTTCCATGTTAATAATAATAAAAAAGCCCATGTTTCATGCTTCACTGCATTCGATTGGCAGTGTGTCTCTTTGCTGTGTTAGAAATAAAGGCATCCTCTCGTTAATGCCAGAATCTTCTCAAGCTCTTCAATGATTGGTGGAACATCTCACTACTGTCAAGCCGACTCACACACAGACACTATCTACTACACACCACACCACTACTACCCCCACTAGGCAACTACTTTATATATTCTGGACCCTTTTACTTTTTCTTTTACTCTTTCCCTTTCCCTTGTTCCTTTTTTTACTTCCCCCCTTTTTTTTTATCTTCATGGCAGTACATGATGTCGAATCCGATTCATCAGACTGCTCAAACAAGTTTTGGACGCGACCCGATACCACCAACGATGAATCTTCCGAAGGTTATATACTCTTTTAAAGACCCAGTATCTATATTGCTGAACAATGAGCAACTGTAGATATGGAAAAGCTAGTGAACCGAACGAGTGGAGAAACGAGCCGTGGTAGTGGTACTGGCGATAGCAAAGGCAGTATCTCGAAGCGACGTCAGACCAAAATGCTACTTGTGTCACTCATCGAGTCATTTTGCCGTATCCATGGTGATTCTCCGGAAGCCAATCGACGCGTTTTCTTTCTTATTTGTCAAACACTCAGTTCTTTGGGCTTTATCGATGCAGAATTTGTGGATGAAATGGCCAGTGTACGTTCTACATTTCAAGGCGCCTTTCAAAAGCTATTCTATACTGCAGTTCAAACAGTGCGTACACAAGCATTTCGGTCTCTTGAAGATGGCTCTACCATGATGCGTACAGGCAGTTCTACACCACGCATGATTGATTATTATCATGAGGAAGAAGATGAATTCAGTTATCAAACAACCCACTCGACTCAATGTTCAACAACCCATACTGGATTTAGCTTGATGAATGTACAAAATTCTCGTTATCGCAATGACTTTGTTCAAGTGGCATTACTGGGTCGAGGTGGATTTGCGAGTGTTTGGAGAGCACGTAACAAGCTGGATGGAATCGATTATGCCATCAAGCGTATTCGATTAGGAGATGATTTGGTGGATGATGGCTATGGTATGCCTTATGACAAGATATTTCGTGAAATCAAGCATCTCGCACGACTCGAACATCATAATGTTGTACGTTATTATGGATCTTGGCTCGAATATAATGAAGATGCATCATCATCACCACCCAAACACACACATCATGTATCCGATGACGAAGATAGCATATTCAATGGTTGTGATCCCACATTTGAAGATGATGCAGACACTATCCATGATAATAACACTCAAGACATGTCCCATATCCACTTTGGCAACGAAGATGATGACAATGATGATGAACAAGATGAAAGCACCATCCATTATCACCAACAAGCTCTTTGCATTCCTCACACAAAAACCAAACGATCTCGACGATCCAGCACCAAGTCCAATGGGAGTAGCCAACGACGACGATCCTCATCATCCACATCCGCTTGGATGCTTTATATTCAAATGTATCTATGTCCAGGTAATTTATTTTTACAGCATGTTCACTCAGTCATGTGACTAACATATGGACTACATGAATAGCTACATTGCATGATTATATCAAGTATCGCAATCGCAAGAAGCAACCTATCGATAGTGCACGTAATATTGAAATCTTCAAGGGTTTATTGGAAGGTGCAGCCTACATTCATGAACAAGGTCTAGTCCATCGTGATCTAAAGCCAAGCAATATCTTTTTGGGCATGCCTGAATTTACATGTCATCGACAACGACATCATTGGAGATCATCTTCAAGCAGTAGTAGCAGTGATGATCATTATCATGGTTTCTCATTCGACTCGGTGCGTACAAAAGACGGGAAACTACGTGATTGCATGTGGGATGAAAAATGGGTACCCAAAATTGGTGATTTCGGCCTTGCAGCAGCTGTCATGCAACAACAACACCCCACTACCAAGAAACCATTAATGCATCATCATTTCTCGCCTGATTCAAATGGTAGTCCCGATGTCATGATTGGATCACACAACAGCTTTTTATCAATTTCATCCTCTTATTGTCAACGAAGCAGCAACAATGATGATGATAGCAGCAGTAGTAGTAGTAGTGATAGCAGCAGCGATTATAGTGCAGGGGGTCGAGCTCATTGTTATAAACGGTCCTATGGCGTTGGTACACGTACGGTAAGCACAAGACACATTGCTATATATTCATTGTCCAATAACCAAACAGATCAATAGTACGCTGCACCAGAACAACTTGCTCATCCATCTTACATGTACGATGATAAGGTGGACATTTATTCGCTTGGGATCATTCTCTTTGAATTGTATCAATCTTTTTCAACAGGCATGGAGCGTGCATGTGCGATCCAACAGTTACGAAAAGGTGTATTCCCAGATGGCTTTGTAGAAAAGTATCCAAAAGAATCTGCACTTATACTATGGATGATGGATGATAATCCGACACATCGACCCTCGGCTGTTCAGCTACTTGAATTCGAACTCTTTTCATCTCCTGTAAGATATTGTTTTTTTTTATTATACATGTGGATGACTGATCGATGGATAATAGGAACAAGACATGTATTCTCAACTGCAGGCACAGCTTGAAGCACAATCAGCCGCCATGGATAACAAGGACCGTGAAATGGCTGCTTTACGAGACAAGATGAAACTTATGGAGCAAGAAAATGATGCCATGCATCGACGTGTGGATGAATTGCAACGTAAGCTCAATGAAACATCCTTGTAGATAGATATATACATAATCCTTTTCCCCTTTCTTTTGCATCTCGTACATAGTTCAACCTTATACCCCACTCTTTTTTTTTATAAAACATGGCTTGATTCTTTTAATTCTACACACAGAAAAAATATACAAGGGGGAAATGGTGGAGTTACTTAATGCAACAAGGCAGCAGCAATGAGTTCTTGTTCTTCTTGGACGTGCTTCTTCTTGTTGCCAGTAGCAACAGAAGCAGAAGGTTCACGACCAGTGTACTTGGGATGCTTGCCAGCATGATGAGTAGTTTCAGAAAGAGCAGTAGCAATACGTTGATTGACATGAGCCCAAGGACCCATGTTCATAGGTTCTTCTTGGCACCAAATGATTTCAGCGTTAGGATACTTGTCAGCATGTTCCTTGACTTGCTGGTAAGGGAAGGGGTTGAGTTGTTCAACACGAGAAATGGCAACATTGGTCAATTGGTTGGCTTCACGTGCCTTGAGCAAGTTGTAATACACTTGACCACTGCACATGACATGCTTGGTAATCTTTTCAGGTGCTTCAAGGTGCTCAGGATGGGGTTCAGGCAAGTACAATTGGAAGCTGGTATTGCCAGTCATTTCTTCAAGAGAAGAACGAGCAAGAGGATGACGCAACAAAGACTTGGAGAAAGGCAAAATCAAAGGCTTGCGGAATTCACGGTTGATTTGACGACGCAAAACGTGGAACAATTGAGCGGGAGTGGATGCATAAACCACTTGCATATTACAATCTTGATGCAAACGATCCAACTTTTCGGGTGATGGGAACACGTAAGGATTGTCATCACACAATTGCAAGTAACGTTCAATACGTGCTGAAGAATGTTCAGGGCCTTGACCATCATAACCATGGGGCAAAGACATGACAAGACCAGAACGTTGCAACCATTTTTGTTCACCAGCAGCAAGGAATTGATCAATTACTGTTTGAGCACCATTGGCAAAGTCACCAAATTGAGCTTCCCACATGACAAGTGCATTAGGATCCACAAGCGAATAACCAAGCTCGAAACCAAGGACACCATATTCGGATAATGAAGAGTTGCTGATAGTCAATTTGCCTTGTTCAGGAGAGATGTGATTAAGCGAAGTGTACAATTGATCGGTCTTTTGATCGTGCAGCACAGCGTGGCGTTGAGAGAAGGTACCACGTTCAACATCTTGACCAGAGCAACGCACATGCTTGCCTTCCAACAACAAAGAACCCCATGCAAGAGCTTCAGCAGTAGACCAATCAATATCCTTTCCAGCAGTTAATGCCTTGCCACGGTTTTGGATGATACGGTTCAAGTTGCGATGAATGTTGAAGTTGTGAGGAAGTTCAGTCAACGAAGCACCAATTTGCTTGAGCGTTTCCATGGGGACACCAGTAGGGTTGTGGGGAATGATTTCTTCAGCACACTCCTTGGGAGACTTGAAACCTATCATGTGAATATTAGCAAACATGTCAATTGAATAAAATACAATGCATCTTTTGTTTTACCTGGCCATGAGCTGGTCAACCATTCACGCGAAGTAGGCTTGTAGTCTTTGCTCTTGGCATAGCTCTCTTCAAGAATACCCCATACACGTGTCTTGATAGATTCAACTTCTTCACCAGTGAAGCTACCTTCCTTGACGAGTTGATCGGCATACTTTTTGGCAACAGGTGCTTGCTTGGCAATAGCTTCATACATTTTGGGTTGAGTGAACATGGGTTGATCAGTTTCGTTATGGCCGTGTTTACGGTAGCACACCAAATCAATGACAACATCACGGTGGAAAGTTTGACGCCAATCAGCAGCAAGTTGCATCACATAAGTGACAGCTTCAACATCATCACCGTTCACATGGAAAACAGGTGCATTGATAGCCTTGGCAATATCGGTACAATAAGGAGTGGAACGACCAAAGCGAGGATCGGTAGTGAAACCAATTTGATTATTGACAACAATGTGAATGGAACCACCAGTGGAGTAGGCAGGCAAGTCATGGAAACCCATTGTTTCGTAGACGATACCTTGACCAGCAAAGGCAGCATCACCGTGCATGATAATAGCCATGGAATGCTTACGTTGATGATCCTTGCTGTAGAATTGCAATGCACGTGTTTTACCAAGGACAACAGGGTTCACAGCTTCCAAATGAGAGGGATTGGCAACCAAAGATAAATGCACACGCTTGCCAGAAGGTGTAGGACGAACATAGTTCATACCAAGATGGTACTTGACATCACCAGATCCTTCTTCGGAAGGTTCAACAGAACCACTGAATTCACAAAAGATGGATTCGTTGGGTTTGCGCACCACGTTGCTGAGTACATTGAGACGACCACGATGGGGCATACCAATAACAATCGATTCAACACCAAGATCCACTGAACGATCAATCTATGTATCATGATATAAGTATATTGGTTATGATATATACATGATCCAACTTACCAATGCCTTCATACCAGGAATAAGGGATTCACCACCTTCAAGACCAAAACGCTTTTCGGAAGGATACTTGGATGCAACAAAGCGTTCAAAACTGTCGGACCATGTCAAGCGATCAAAGATGGCACGCTTTTCTTCAACCGAGTACTTGTAAGGTTGAGGATTTTCGATACGTTCACGAATCCAATCACATTGAGCACGATCGGGAATGTGAATATATTCGATACCAATGGAACCACCTAAGATATGAATGAGTTGAACTGAACATGCATATCAATCAATCCAATGAACTTACAGTAAGTCTTTTGCAAGGTATCAATGATTTCACGAAGAGTAAGTGATTTGCCCTTATCCATAAAAGCAGGCAAGATACCAGGACCCAATGAGAAGGTACGATCCAAATCGCGTTCAGTGAAACCATAATAAGTATGAGACAATTCACGAGGATTGGCGTTTTGAATATCAGCATGTTGGAAACCAAGTGGATCGAGACTAGCAAGATGATGACCACGGACTTGATAAGCACGCACCAACAATTGGATCTTCATGTGATCAATAATTTCAGTGGATGGTACACTGGCGGCGTTGGGAATTACAGCGTCGGGTAGACTTGGAAGACGCGCACTACCAGAAGGTACCAGTGTGGGAGGTGGTGTATAAGCCTTGCCAGGTGCAACGCCATTAGCCATATTCTTGAAATAAACTTGCCATGACAAGTGAACAGAAGAAGGATCCTTCAACCATGCTTCATACATTTCTTCAATGTAGTTGGCGGCTCCACCATGCACAAAAGCATCGCCAGTGTCAGGTGTTGTTTTCGCCCATTTAGCCTGATTGGTGTGGAATGAGCTGGCCATGGCAGGCACACGTTTGGCTGCCACTGGGATCCGTTGAGCAATCGTGTTGCTAAAGGGAGTGGTGGCGACACGAGATAGTGCCGACAATCTATACATGATAACAGATAGAGATAAAGAAAAGGGAAAAAGGGGAATTGAAAGAGGGGAAACTATCGGGTTTTGTTATTGTTTTCACATTCCACTTTCCCGACAAGTCGTTTTGTTGCTTACTTGCTCTTTCTTCCTTGTCATGATCATTTCACATCGGAAAAACATTTTAAGAGTACTTGCAGTAAAGGATCAAACCTTAATGTGTAACTGAGATGAATACCGATTTCCTTTTGCTACATTGTAAAGAACAAGCAACTATCCACTGTACTCACGTGAATGGAATGAATGGATGCAATGATGTCAGTGGGTCATTGTCCGATACACACATTATAAAACCTACCATACCCAAGACATGCATCCATTGTCATTGGCGATACAAGGCACTAAAATGCAAACAAAAATAAAATAAAATGACAGGTCCCTTTAGTCACAAGACCATGTGCATAACATACATAAACATAAAAAAATGGATCGACATGATCCATGACGATAATAGAATATAATGAAAATCGAATCTTGAGTCGAATACGGGCATTGTTTACCCGCCTAGAACCAGGGTCGTGCTTGTGTAGTATAACTCCGGCCCATAGTGTTGCGTCGACATGCAAAAGGGATATCGATTGGCTCAAGATTCCCCTGAGCGAAAACTCTTTTTCCTGAGCTCTCCGATAAGTTTTCAAAAGCGAGAAAAACATAAGAACCTCTCTTTTTACTCCCTTCTCCGCTCTTCACAACAAACATGTTCCCCTCTCAAACCACCTTGAAGAAGAACTTTTTCATCCCTTCGCCTGCTGCTGATTCTGCACCTGCTCCCACTGGCGCTAACCTTTATGCTCGTTTCGCCTTTGCTGGTGCTGTGTGCTGTGCTATCACTCACGGTGCCATGACCCCTGTTGATGTCGTCAAGACCCGTATGCAGCTTTCTCCCGAAATTTACAACAAGGTAAAAAAAAAAAAAAGAGAATGATACATATCATAAGAATCACATGATACTAAAACATCATTAAAGGGTATGATTGGCAGCTTCAAGCAAGTTGTTCAAGCTGAAGGTGCTGGTGCTCTTTTGACTGGTTTCGGTCCTACTGCTGCTGGTTACTTCTTGCAAGGTGCCTTCAAGTTTGGTGGTTACGAATTCTGGAAGAAGACCTTCATTGATATTGTTGGTCTTGATAAGGCTCGTGAGAACCGTACTGCCATCTACCTTGGTTCTTCTGCTATTGCCGAGTTCTTTGCTGATGTTGCTCTTTGCCCATTGGAAGCTACTCGTATTCGTCTTGTTTCCCAACCTACCTTTGCTTCTGGTTTGTTGTCTGGCTTTGCCAAGATCTTGAAGGAAGAAGGTGCCATCAAGGGCTTCTACAGTGGTTTCGGTCCTATCCTCTTCAAGCAAGTTCCTTACACCATGGCCAAGTTTGTCGTTTACGAACGTGCTGCGTAAGTAGGATTGTGTATGTGTGATATATATAATGCTCATCATGATACCGTTTATAGTGAAGCTATCTATGATAACATCTCCACTCCCAAGGATCAACTTGCTCCTAGCACTGTCACTTGTGTCAACCTTGGTGCTGGTATCATTGCTGGTACTGCTGCTGCCATCATCTCCCAACCTGCTGATACCTTGCTCTCCAAGATCAACAAGGCTCCTGGTGGTGAAGGTCAATCTGTCACCTCCCGTCTTGTCCAAATGGCTGGTCAACTCGGTGCCAAGGGTCTTTTCCTTGGTCTCGGTGCAAGGTATATAATATTTTCACTCTATAATGCAATCCGAATTTTAACTCATCATTTCCTTATAGAATTGTCATGGTTGCCACCCTCACTGCTGGTCAATTCGCCATCTATGGTGATATCAAGCGTGCCCTTGGTGCTACCAACGGTGTCGAAATTGCCAAGTAAATCGATTAATCAACCCTTGCATACAAGTAGACTACGCCAAAAGCATAAATATATAATAGAGCGTGTTTGTTGGAAGAACAAAAAAAGTGTCAAAGTGATATGGGTATATTATATGGAGAGAGAGGTATTGTAGTGCAAGTCGGAAACGAATGAGATATACAGGAATGAAAAATCCTGTTGTACTTGCCTATTTTCATCCAAAGCATGTGACAAATAATGTGCTTTGATTGCAATCATTCACCACACTTGCTGTTTTATTCATACCATCAATGCTTCTTTAATGTATGCATTAGATCAGAGATTATATTCGTCTTGAGTTTTTGGTGACAAATCTTTTTCTAGTTGCTTATGGTACTATGTGTTTCTGGATGTTGTTCTTATCATCAGTTGGGTTGATGAGTGAACACCATATCTCTAAGCATACTTGTAGACCTTGCATGATTGGGAGTTGATTAGAGCTTTGTTGATAAGGCAACTAGCTTTTGCTCATTGCTGTTAAATACATTACGTTCTTGAAAGCGGAGATGATTAGCCAAAAAACATTTACTGCAGTTGTCATTCTTGGCCCATTACTCTCCATGGCTACTAAAGCATTCTCCTTGGTATACCCCATGACATTGTTGATGCAAGGTTACATGTGACGTAGCAAGTGATTTCATTGTTGGTTCAAGACCGCATGCTCCAGTTTAGATTGCATCTCCTGCCACTATTCATTATTATCAAACACAATGAAATTGAAACAAGGAACCTTTATGTTCCCATGACGCTTTCACTAGATACAATAATGCCAACTAATATCCATCACGTTATCATTCATGGGTTCAATTGGAACAATCAGCCATTTGAATGAGTACATGACTAGCCATATGTGATCACCTGCATAAGAACAAGTGTTTACATAAGCACATGTGCTCTATCGGATACATGTAGTGATATATGCTAGCATGGAATGAAGGATATGTTACTGGTGGGTGATAGCATATACATTGTGAATTACTTTAATCCCTTGTTAAACTTTTGGTTTGCATCAATACGCTGTTAGAGAAAAGTTGAGAAGGTGTGCTTCAGAAAAGCCAAGTGCGAATCATTGTGAAAAAGTACCGTTAGTTCGGCGAGTTCTTGCCTATTATTCAAGGTCCCGGTATAAGCTCCTTGAGCATAGCCATCTGGTTCAGTGATCGTGTGCAATATATAAAACTATTTTTGGAAGAGAAAGTTACAGTCATCCAACTAGACTGAGCTGTCAAGGTATCCATCCAAGTCAATGCTTCTTCAATTTCTTAACTATCTTGTTCTATAGTTCGTCCCCAGATATCTGTTGAGCGAAAATCGCTCATTGGTTATGCAGCCATGTCATTGGGATAGATCATGTAACAACGCGTGTGTTTCTGGATTCGATCGTTGATGCAACCAAACATTCCCACCACACCAACAAAGTAGTGATTCGTTCGAATCATCCAATATGCGCTTGCAAAATATGTAATACAAGGAATGACATGGTTCTTAGGCAGTATATAACATTGCATGGTGGGTCCTGGAAAACCAATGGAGCAGTTCTCTGGGCAAATGAACGAACAAGCTGATCCTAACAATTTGTTTGACATTGACAATGGACATGCTAAGCCTTATCCAATTGTCATGATAGGGTGTATACCAATATCTTGACCCTGACAGCTATAATTGTCTCAATGTCTATGTGTTACATATGCGTTCTAATATATGCAGGTGTACCCATTTGCCACTTGCCATGATTATGGTTGTGATAAAGACCGCTTGCGGGATCGGTGGCCTAATTTCTTTGTGAATATTCAACTTGACAATGCTATGCTTGACTGCATTGGATCCCACTATTAGTACCAAACTCTTGACGACACTGTCTTTGTTATAATGCATGAGCTAATAATGATGGCAACCATTGCCAATTGACCAATATCATAAAGCAATTGCATCTCTGGGAAACCCCCTGACGAGGAATAAGCCGTACATGGACAATTTGTGGTCTTACTATTATTATCCCATAAACGATGTCCCCCTCTTCTTCCGCTTGCCAAACTTAAACCCCATTTTTAAGCTTGTGTCACCGTGGTAATCTATGCTGTACAACACCATGGATAAACTCAAAGTTCAACATGAGACCAAATGTTTTTATTTGTTGATGTAAACACATACGAATCATAGTGAGAAAGCAATCCAGGAAGAACATAAGATGAGCTTATACAAGAAATAGTGATATGCAATTGATGTGGTATATATATATGTAAGTGATGAGCTGTAATAGGAAGTGGTGGTGGTGGTGGTGGAGGAGGAGGAGGAGGAGTGTGTGAGAGAGATAAGAAAAAGATGCCATTGTATGCGAGTGTGTGGTGAAACTTGAAAAAGATGCTATAATAATGGGGCGTATGATAGATTGGAAAAAGAAAGCAATGGTAAATGACAAGAAAATGAATGATTGAGACGGTTTGATATCATTGTCACATCAACGATATCTTCGCGCGATAGTGTAAGAATATCCACTGCACATAAGGATCAATTGGGATGTGTCAATAAAGATAGAATGTCCACCAAAAGAAGGACTACTTTGAATCCAACTTGCTCCATTTTGCGACCAGAGTGCTTCAATAGTTTGTTGTGTGTAGCGATCAAGAGGTGCCCATGCTGATCCAGCATTATAAACCCATTCGATAGCGGCCATGGCGTTGTAGCGCTGATTTTCTGATGTGGATGAAATGGAAACAAGAATTGTGGTGATTGTGAGTCTTTACAAGACAAAGATCAAGGCATGGAATGAATGCCTGGCTCTTTTATATTAACGCCGGTGATGATGGTATTGAAAGTGAGAGTTATTATTAACCCAGAGAAGCATGGCTTGAGTTTTTTTTCTCGGGTACCATGGCTGACTCGTTGGCTGATTGAAATAGTGGCTGCATATGCAACAGTGGGAGATAATAACCTGCCAATTGCTGGTATGGGTGTAGATGCGTGACGGTGTGTGAGCGCGCCACTTGAGCCTAAGGTGTGTGTGTCTGAGAAACTTGGTACGAAGATATTCCTTTGGTGATCGGATTAGGGGGCTCAGGTAATCATGTTTTAACTTTTGTGTCGCGTATGGCATCATGCTAGTATTCGCGTGAAACCCAGGGCGCGGGGAGGTTGCTATATTTATCTGTGGCGCCCAACTTGCACCTTCTTTGTGCGACATCAATGGCCACTCCTCTTGCGGAATTCGCTCTCATCCACTCATCTTACTGTTATCCCTTCTCTTTGATTGCAACATGTTCTATGTATAGATACACTTGGGAAATGAATGCAAACACATCATGTTTGTTTAAAGCCACGATCTTGCGCCTGATAAACTCAAATAATGTACTCATTGTTTTCGCTCCTTATTGAATGTGCCTTTTGTAAAATGTTACAGATTGTGCAAATGTCATATCTTGGTTATGTGTCATAATGCAAATGATGATAGTAATGATAACAACAATGAAAAGTACATTATTATCAAAAGGTCAATCATTTGCATCAGCATTTTGCGTGACGCATACACTTTTGTATTTTCTGGAAGCTTTGTACCCAGCTGTCGTCATATACGCACAGGTCACTGAAAGCGCAGCTTTAAACAGCACAAGCTTCGTGTCCAACAGCTAACCACTTTTTGTAACCACTTTTTGTAATCAAATGCGCTTGTTGAAGTAAAGTACCGAGGAAAACCTAATACTTGATGCGGCTGTACCAATGGTTATTCAGTATTTCTTACAGCTGACCTTGGGCTTTTGTCTCATCTCGTCAAATGTAATCAGCATTTTAGCAAGGGAATGTGGCGCATGTATCACAGTATCCAATGTTTGAGTGATATAATGATGTTTCCCGAATGTCTGGCAGATTTTATACTAACGGTGGATCCATGTTGTACTTGTCTTGTATGGCTATTATTGGTTACAACATCACTTAACAAGTCTTAGAAGAAGAGGATACCAGTGTCCTGATAAAACATGCTGGGCTCATGTGCACTGAGCTATAATAATGGTACATTGATCAATCGCAAGCGATAATTGTAGCTTGCTACCTAATATCGAGAAACACGCTAATGTGGTACTTGGGAACAAGTAATAGTCACTGCAATCGTGTAACAACCATGATGATGTTGTTCCACTGAAAGAGACAACGCCATTGAAAACCGAGTACAAGTCAGCCATCGTCAAATTAAAAAGGATTGCAAATGCATATCGCTTCTTGTGCTCATGTAGAGATTCCCATTACAAAAGTGACATGTCACTGGTAGATTTCTATTAAGATTCATGGATGGCATGCGTAGATATCTGCACATTCGAATGATGTAAGCAGTAATGATGATCTAATGACCTTGATATCAGCCATCAAAAATATCTTGTGTTGGTAACAAAACCGATATCTGGGTTTGAATGAAGCATGGTGAATTCATGCAAGTAGCAAGATAATAAAGTGCAATGATGGCTGTGACATGTGAATACCGAGTGTGCTATATAAGAAAAATCACGGAATAATGAATAGAAAACGGTCCAATTGCTTCATTGAACAAATTAAGACGGCTAAGGTAGTATAATGGAAAGTCGTTGGTAAGATTAACGAAAACAAAACGCACACACATAAAGATTGCTGATCAACACAGCATGCATGATGACATTTGATCAAATCGTGACTTTTGATAATAAAACTGATTTGACGATCACATGGAATGGATTCTTTTAAAGGTGACTATATATTCACAGTGGTGGTAGAGAACGATTTAGATAATAAACAGGCGTTGTGTTAGGGATGGGTTCTATACAAAATGATTACAAAGTGATATAAAAGATATATGGGAAAGGGGGGGAACTTGGCATCTATCTAAATGGAGGTATCATTTTACGCTTGGCAATGGTGTTCTCAATCAAATCTACCAGGGCTTGTTCTTCCTGATGGACTTAGGCGACCACTGTTACTGCTGCTTCCAGATACAGGTCGAGCCATACCATGCGTTGTACCACCTGTACCACCTCGTTGCTGACTTGGGCCGATCGTGGGTGATATAGGTGCACTTGTAGAATCCGTTTCAGTACCTGTAATCCCAGGAGCATCCGTCACCAATAATCGCCTTATCATGGCACCCCAGGATTCTGATTGAGTAAGGATGGCAATCTATAGAATAGTAACAAAATGATCAACATTTTTTGCCTATATCCGTATCCATTACTTACGTGATAGGGAAAGGGATTGCCTTCTATGGTCTTGATGGATGGAATATGTTCCTTATGATCATTGGCACAGCGCAGTATATCCAATAGGCATTGTGATAATTGATGTTCCACAGACCGCAGTGATCGTTGCCGTTCTACAAGGATAGTACACTGGTTCATCCCATTGTCTCCCATTCTCCGTTTCCAATGTATCATACCTAGATCTGTTTGTGATTGTGCCAAATTGATAGTGATAGCCCACCGTTCCCAACACACAAGTTCTTTGGCTCTGGAGAAGGGATTCCAAATCTTCTTATCCCGTTGTTCGTAGAATAATACTGCAATCTATTATAATGATCAATATACCATCACGAATATCGTGGTTTATTTTACCTTGCCCTGCCTTGCATTATTCGAGGAAATGGTTTGAAAAAACTCCGTAGCCCGTTGTTCGATAAGATGATCGACTTCTCGATTATCCGTTGTTGCCTAAATTCTCGATTCAACATGTGAGTCAAACTTGCATGTGAGGATACTGGAAAAGGGGTATATGTGATAAATACGAACCACTGTTGTATCTAGAAACCGTAGTTCTCGGGGAGAGACATTGACAAGTAACCGATGAAAGAAGATTGAATGCAAGAGTGCTAGTGGAATATGGATTACTATTGTTGAATTGGAATGGAAATGTATGCAGATGATACCTCGAAGTACGTCCTTGACGTGTTCTTTTGGCACGGAGGTCTGTGGGTTAGATACAAAATATGTTGTTAGTTAGACTTGAAGAATAGCATTGTTAAAGTATAAAGTACCATTTCAATGTTGAATTCCTGAGCATTGGTTGTCATTCTAAGTGAACGAAAAGAGCAAGTAAAAAAACGGTGGTCAAGTTGCTTTGAGACTCCAAAGGCATCATGCGGAGGAGGACTTGGCGGCGGTGTCTGTGTCACTTGTTCTTTCTCTCTTTTAATCAATGCTTTCAGTACTACGAGCAGCTGCTCGCTGTCGATATTCCCATCCCCTTGGATTTATACATTCCATTCGTACCATGAGCCATACTACGATTACACCCACTCCTGTTACAGCTGCTTGTTGCATTATTGGTGACGAAATTCTCAATGGCAAGACCAAAGACTCCAACTCGCATTTCCTTGGTATGACACACACACATGTCCAAGTCAAATATCCACTCGTATTCAATGTATCACTTGAGAATAGCAAAGTATTTATTCGATTGTGGCATCGACCTTAAGCGTATCGAAGTGGTGGGCGATGATTACAGTGCTATTGCTGAAACTGTCACTCGACTTTCCAGCCAGCATGATTTGGTATTTACGAGTGGTGGAATTGGTTAGTTCAGTCACCCGAATTCCCCTTGCAATGTATTAAGCAGTAATCAATAGGTCCAACTCATGATGATATCAGGCAAGTAATGAATTTGATTATCGACCAAACAATAACAATGCATTAACATGAATCATGCAGTTACGAAGCCATTGCCCGTGCCTATTCGTTGGATCTTCAACTCGACAATGATACCTGCGTTGCTATGGAGAAGGTGATGCGACCCAGGATAGCTGACTGGCAATTGACCGAAGCGAGAAAACGAATGGCTATTTTTCCTTATCCAGCAGAGATTATACGTACCAACCCTGAAGAGCTTTGGGTACCCGTTGTGGTGGTGAACAGCAATATCCATATCCTTCCAGGCATACCACGTTTATTTGAGCGTCTCATTACACTTTTACGACCACGATTCGACCGATTGGTGGATGAAAAGGGTGGTATGGGTCGATATTACCGAGTGCAAGTGGCTACCAAACTTCCAGAGGGTGATATTGCTCCATGTCTTTCAGAACTTCAGAAACAAGTGGACAAGAAAAACTTAAAGATTGGCAGTTATCCAAAGTGGGGAGTCACTGAAGATGGTACAAGAGTCGTTGTCAGTGTTGTGGGACGTGATCAGGAAGATGTCAAAATTATTGGCAATCAACTTGTTGACCAAATTGAAGGCAGGATCCTCAATCCTTTGGAGACGATAGATCATGACAAGCTACAACAAGAATTACCATAATCATACACTCAAATAAAGAAGTTTCTGCATCATTTCGTTTACACTATTGGATTTATCATAAATATATATTGCACTTGTATTCTCATCCGTTTTCGTTTTATGTTGATGGCATATTTAACTTGAAGATCGGAATGATAAGCAGAGTGCTTGCTTCTTTGCATTGCTTTACTTTATAGTTCTCGTCATAGTAATCCCCTCATTCAGACATTGCTTTTAAGCCGATTAGAATAAAGAAACAAAGAACATTGACACAAGATGATCATTTAGAAATATTGTTTCATCCATTTCATTGTATGTTGCATATTGTCCCTTGGATAGAATCAGTTTTACACTCTGGCAATAGATATGGATCTTTAATACATGCAAGGTTACTAAAGTAAACATTATTCTTGTCACTATAATTGTATCCATAGAAACAAAATGATCCATGTATGTAATAGTGGTTCGGAGTCGTGTGTCACTGCTTTTTTTTTCTCACGCGCTGTTGCATGAAGAAAAAGGTGTCGCGCTCTTATTTTCTCTCGCTCTTTATTCTTTTCTCCACATACACACATACTATGAGCCATCTTGCAGTTTACGGCGGTGCCGGTGCTTTGGGTCGTGCACTTGTTACTTATTTTAAAGAACGCGGTTTTGTAAGCATACAACAACACCACGTCCATTGTTCTTGTACTCATGCCACTATTCTAGTCTGTCACCAACATTGACCTGGTAGAGAATGCAGCAGCACAACACAATATGCTCGTCAATGCCAAGGCACCTTTTCCACAACAAGCATCCGAAATTGAATCCTCCATTACCAATGTCCTTCAAGGTCAAAAGCTTAAAGCTCTGTTTTGTGTAGCTGGTGGATGGGCTGGTGGCAATGCTTCAAGCCCAGGTACGTACAAAAGGATATCCATGACAAGTTGGAATTGTCTAATATATTATAGACTTTATCAACAGTGCTGATCTCATGTGGAAACAATCGGTGCAGTCATCCTTGGTCTCTGCACAACTTGCTTCGCGCCATTTGGATAGGTAAGCAAAGAATAAGGGATAATGTGTTATAAAAGATACTCATATCTTTGTGATTTAGCAATGGTCTTTTGGTTCTTACAGGTGCTCTTCCAGCAGCAGAGGGTGCTACACCTGGTTAGTATTATATGAAAGATGAAACAGGCAGGATCACTCAATATTGTCATGACAGGTATGATTGGCTATGGTGTCGCCAAGGCAGCCGTTCATCATCTTGTCAAGGATCTTGCTGCTAAAGGTGGTGGACTTCCTGACGCATCCAAAGTAATTGGTCTTTGCCCGTAAGTTCATTTGGACATTAAGAAGCTTGGGTGTGTATTCATCATGTGTTGTCATGCAGTGTCACCTTGGATACTCCTGGAAATAGACAAGGTATGCCTGGTGCCGATTTCTCGTCATGGACACCTCTTGAGACTGTGGCCAAGTAAGTCAATGCATGATGTATGTTTAATCAATGGCTGATCCCATATGCTATAGGCAATTGCATGCGTATACCACGGGTTCCATCCAAGTTACCAACGGTAGTCTTGTAGAAATTAAGACCAAGGCAGGAGAAACTACCTTTAATGAAATCCAGTAAAATGTTTATTTGTATGTATTGAAGGAAGGATATCAATCTATGAAAAAGTGATCATGGATCAGATCCCTGGGACAATGGGACTTTTAGCTTTCGTGCTAGAAACTGTACCATGAATAGCATCTCCTTGAGTAACATGGAATATGAAAGAGCTATAAACATAACGCACTTTGTGCACTCGCACCTGAATGAAAAACCTATTGACATACCTTGACAATGACATGTCTCTTTGGATGGGAGTGTGCTGTTGGAAATAACGAGTGATAGATGGCTCTGGCAAATATGTGATAGCTAATGGATATCATTGTTCAATGATGGTTATTGCCACCTAATCTAATAATATGGCTATGCCAGATACAATCAATCACACCTGGGCACTTTGATAAAGTACCTGACCCAATTTAATCAAGTCATGCAGCTTTCTTTGTGAGCACAGATATTCACACGCCCCAACACATAAAAACAAGAATGTTGTCGCGTAGTTTTCCATCCATCTCTTTTCTCTACTATAACTTGTTGCTTACTTAAATTTTGGTGTGTGTCACGGTGGATATTCGTCCTATGGATTAAAGCTGACATGTGTGTATGATCATTCTTAGTGTGTCATTGTTATGATGTTTTCATTATCATCGTGGTCGTCAATGTGATATTGGATTATTTTAATGAGGTAAGGGCCCACTGTTATGTACGTTTGATGAATCACATACTCATGGATGTACTGTATTTCGATTAATGTAGCTAACTCTGGTGATACACTTTACGAAACTTACATTGGCAACAAGACGCATTTGATAAGGTGCGCTCAATCCGTACCAGACTCATCGGAAATGATCTCGAGGTTTACAGCAACAAAATACAATCTTCGAGATCTAATATAAAAGAAGATCAGCGGCAAAGCATGTTACAATGCATATCTGCAATGCATGATCCTGATGCACAGCCAAAGTGTATTCAACAAGAACATGATATCATGCATTCCTTGTTCAAAAGGTAGCCAGCATTCATCAATCTGGTTACAGGAATAGGGAAAAAGTGGTGTCCTTTTCGCATCGTGTATCGACCGAAGCTAGAACTTTACGACGAGATCATCATGACGATAGTTCCATTTATTTCGTGATCCTCACTTGAAAGAATGAACTGGTCCTTTTATTAAGAAAACGAACTTGCTCCAAATAACCCAACCCCTATTTGATTCCCTAATAATGATATACATCTAACCTAGAAAACCCATATCACAAATCATAAAATGAATGTGTAACTTGCAAATATGTAAATGCATGAAGGAATCGAAACCCAGTGATGAAGAGTATGTGTATTTGTTATATGCAATGGTGGAGGAAGAATATCATCAATCTATGGAGAAGGTGATCATGGATCAGGATCTCTGGGACAATAAGCTTCATCCGGGTTCTTGTCAGAAACTGTGCCAGTAGTAGGATCGACGTGAGCAACATTACAAATGGCAGTGGATTGTGGGTATAGGGCAACATAGGGTATCGAAGTATATTTCAGGATGCCACGAGTGACCAGACCATAAGGATAACGGATGAGACGTGACCATCGCTCTGCACCACTCTTGTCAGCACCAGGTGATTTGATACGAATTTGTGAAGTAGCTGTGGATGGATTGCCGGTCATAAAAGTGGGTGGAAATGAAAGTGGTTCATCAAAATGATAGAAGCTGCCAAGATATTCTGCAGGATCAGCAGTGATGGTCATGTTGTTGGTGGTGATATCAAGCGGGACCAGTGAGCTAAAGGCGAATACTGCAATATCCGATTGAGCAATGCGTACAGTCCACCAGTTCCAATTATTGGCATGCACTTGCAAGTCAAAGATAAGTTCTTTATCGGAGGCAAGGACCCGGCCCAGTTCCACAGACATGTCAGTCAGGGGTGTGGCACGATACACGGTTACCAAAAAGAAGAATAGAATAGCAGCCATGAATCCCAGTGATAGATTGATACACCATCTCCTACTATGATGATGATTGTTATTCATCGCCTTTTTTTTTACATAAAACATTGGGTTGCTTACCACCATGATTTACGTTTGGAAGAGAATCGCGATTGTGGACGACCCGCACGTAATAAAGGTAAAGCTTCATCGTCATCACTGGTATATCCTCCATCACGGTTGTTATAAATATTGATACGATTGCGTCGAGGTGAATGATGTCTTGAAAGTAAATCATGCTTTGAAGAACGATGTGGATGGTCAATCACATGGTTTCTTAATTTGGGACGATGCTCGGGTGGTAGCCAATGGTTGTTGAGCCAAGGATTCCTGTTGTTATATTGAGTAGGCATCGTATGAATACGGTATAGGAACGGGCGTTCAGGTACCCCACCAGCACTTGAGGATCGTGGGGTCTTATCGTATGGATACACATAACGCTCATTTTCATCCGAATCTACATAGTTAATGAAACCCCTTGATTTAAAACAATGAACCATCATGCTTCTTTTTATATCCGCTTACCTTCCACATTATAAACAGCATCAATCAAGTTGCGATGAAACACTTCAGAAGGACTAGCACTACTATGCATGGGCGGAGGACGTCGCCGTTTCTTGTTACTCAATCTTGAACTTTTACGATCACTCTAATACATGCATGTCAGTGGCACTTTTGTAAAACCTATCACGCATCGAATATACCTCACTACCCATATCCGTCATACTGGGATAATAACCAGCTCCTGTGGTAGATGTGGATGAAAATGTAGCTGGATACCGGCCCTCAGCTGATGATGATAATATGGATTCATCGGGGACACCGTGATTTAAAGGTGATTGTATCAAGAAAGGATCATCAGATCCATGGGGAGGAAGAGGTGAAGGTGAAGGGATGTTTGTTGGTGAAGCACTTGTGGTGGGAGAAATAAGCTGTGGTGGTTCGAAGCGCGCCTTTTCTAAAGTGAGAGTGCGATCAAAGTTGCTGGTTGAAAGAAGATCGCGACTCAATTGAGAAGACGATGTTTCATTGTGTAATGCAGGGAACTTGTTGATTAAAGGTTGCCTTTTGGATAACTGGTGTGGTGAATGTTTTTTGTTGATATCATGTTCATTGTCTGATTGGGTTGGATAAGAAGAAGGTTGTTCATCGTTATCGTCGTCATCAAGGAGAGGATGGTGATGGAATTCATCCATGGTAACAGCATACGATTATCAATGATAGTTTCCAAAAGGGAAAAAGAAGAAAGAGAAAGAGAAAGAATCATGAGATGTTTGGCGTTTATTAAGTGTTGTTATTGTGTGATGATGATATGGGATGTAATCTAAGCAGTTGTTGGTTCCGAACCACTATCAGCCGGAACAATGACAGTGCGAGTAGGATAATCCCGGGGAGATTGTGGGTTTTGTAACTGTTGTTCGACAGGAACAGGTATTTCGATAAGCCGAGCTGGTGGACACAACATGTCGGATGGATCGTGCATATGCTGATTAAGTGCTAGTGGCGTACAAGCTGACACCTGCCGCTGAAATTGTGTACCCACATCCACCAATAAATCTAATGATCTTACTTGACCCCACATGTCCAGCACTGGGAGCTGATTCCAACGTGGTAATTCGAATAAGGTCTTGTCACCAGAATCATCCAAGAGAGGAACACGGAAAAGAGAAGCAGCATGAGTATAACTAGCAAGTGGACTTGAACCAAGATCGAGATGTAAAGTAGATAAACTTGCACCATTGGGAATATTTGGATACAGAACAAGGTAACCACGCATATATAATAATTCATCCATATAACGTCGCCATGAATTCTCCCATTGACTTGAACGTGCATTGGGGACTTGAATATTCTGTAGCTTCTTGCGTTTCATATCAGCCACACGAGCACTGATATAATCATGGAATTCTCGCCAATGTTCTGGGAAAAATACTGTTCCTGAATGGCCTGGAGGTACTGCTTGCATTGTATATACTGACTTTGGATCCAATCCAGCATTCATCAACACCTGGGATGCGTCAAATAATTGTCGTCCTTGTGTTGCATCATTTTCAGCTAATCTTGGAGCATATAAGCTGATACCCAATAATTGACCAGCATCCTTTGGATTGTCATTGGCATAACGATAGCGTAGAATAGCATATTTCGCCCATGAATAAAACAAGGGTGATAGCTCCACAGTGTCATCCAATAATACGCCATATTCATGATCCCCTGCTGGATACCAAGCTTCAACGTGCACAGGCATTTCGTTCACACGTGTAATCCGATGACGCACGTCCTTTGTACCATGTGGCCAAGGTACACTACTGACGAATGTTTGTGTCACACGATCACTTGTTTGTTCCATGACCACCGATACATCCACAGTATCACCAAAGTAGTGTGCACGAGCAGCTGATCGTAATAATCGCGCTAGAGTATGTGGTCGTCGATCTGTCACAATCACAAGTTTTACTGAAAAGCTGTTCCATCCTATACAATCAACCACATTGGATCAGTATCACCATCAATATTCACCCTCCTATACTTACGTTCTAACGCCTGCAATGGCAAATCTGCAGCCCATAGTACATGCTGAACATCACGTGCTGGTAAGCTGATAGTTGTCGTCTTGCTAAGATCACGTGCAATTTCAACAGCTCGTGCAACAGGACTCTTGCCAGTGAAATGGATCATAAGACGCGGTTGTAAAACTGAGACAAGTCGTGCAATCTCGTATGGATTCTGATTTAAAAGCGTGGTATCTTCTTGTGCTGTTAGACCGAGATGGCGAGCATATCGCATATTGAGATCGTGCACCATAATGTTTGCTGCACATTCAGAATCGTATTCATGTAATTTGTTGTGTAGGTCGGTAATGGATAAGCCGTGGTAACTATCTGTCATTGCCATATGGATATCAAAGGTTCTTTGGCTGCTGTGTACAAATCGACATAGTAGTGATTGCATTTGTCCAAGTTGTTGTACACCATCCACCACAAAGACAATTGACGAATCATTCTCAGTGGGAGCGATCATATCTTCTTGCCAAGCAGTTCCTTCCTTTTGTGCTTGTCTTACATGTTGCTGTACTTGTTGACATAATCGTGTTCGTGTAGCATGCATATCACCACCAGCAAGTCGTTGTACACGTAGAGAATCATCATGTGCATTGAATGGAATCATAATGGATGGGATGCCAGCATGTGTATGTAGACTTCGACAAAGTGCATAACCAAATAAATCAGGATCGTAATGCAAAGCAAAGGGTGTCTTGACATGTGCCAACCATGCGCGTCGTATTAACCAAAGATCACTGATCATATCCACAGCATGAGTCGTCGTAGGTCGTATTCCATTATCCACCACATCGGCTGCACATTCTAAATGGGTGGTATCGCGTTGCTGATGAAATGTCATTGCATGGGTGCCGAGTAACGCACTATGATAAGCATTCGTGTGTGCCAATCGTAAAACATGTTCGAGATATCGTTTTCCAGGTGCAATATGTGGGTCAATGATCCAAATAAATTCACCAGGTGCACGAGCAGCAATCTGTAGCCATTCAACAGGATCCCATGCCATAATATGGAGTCGTTTGTTGTTTTCATAAGCAATGGCCTTGCTCTTCACCTCGGATCGTGTTGCTGGGTTACATACAATCCATACATCTTGTGGAACCACACTTTGAGAAAACACAGCTTGTAATTGTGTATCCAATGCTTGTCCACTGCTTCCATAGTATATAATCGCTGTTACTGATACAGTGCTCGTTTGTTCATCTACATAGGGCAATCCGACGTCTCGTACAAGTTTATCCAATTCATCCACTCCATGTCCACGTATATGTTGCTGCTGCAATTGCTTTGCAAACGATGCTTTTCCAGTATTGCTAACCCAATGGGGTGTTCGTTCTTGTCGGTTGAACTGAATCGGATGGACTAGATTGTATCTTGTTAAACAACTTTGAAAGTTATATATATCTTTTATCTACCTTGATCCCCTTTTAGTAGCCTGTCCAGCAGTACATAATCAGTAATTTGGCTAGTGTCTTGATATTCAACAAGGTCGTGGGTAAATAACACCTCCTTACGGGGCTTCTGTGGCCGTGGTAACGATGAAGGCATACGCATGACAAGGAATAGTAGTAGCATGGCAACCACGGTCCACCATAAAGCCGTAGGTCGTTGACTGATGAAGCGTTTTATTCGATGCGGCATTGTTGTAGACGAGCGATTATGCGTTGAAATAAAGGGACGCGATGGTGTAAACCCGCTGCTGCTGTTGTTGTTATTGGTTATACTATGACGCCGAAAAGTCGTTTCCTCATCGCCTCCTCCCAGCTCTTGATGCATTGATGGGAATAAAGGAATCGGCAAACTGTTGCTAACGGAGTAGAAAAAAAAACAAGATTGGGCTTTACCTGCATATAAAGTATGTGTTTTATTGATTGGGCTGAGCTTTACAACGATCAGAAATAGCACCATAATTGCTGCTAGTCTAATCCTCTAGTTTACAAACTCTACTTGACATTACATCACTTATTTGACAGGAGCATGCTTACAGTTTATCTGTGATTCAGTGTGATCATTACCTATCTTGACCCTAACATTTGGATTAGAATGCTACTGTCTTGGACATTGAAAGTTAGACTCGTACCTAAATGCTACTTGATATGGGAATAAATTATGCATTACAAATAGTGGAGTATCCCAGTCTTCATATGTGATTGCTATGTAACCCTTTTATGATGTTGTCGACTCGAGTTAGTCTTATAAACATTCTCTTCTTTTCCCTTTTAACACTTGCGACCTATTTCAATCACTCAACCTATCCTGAAGGATTATGGTACACTGTGATGATTCAAACTGACAATGATCAGCAGTAGCATCCTCGTTCACAAGTCAAATTTCACATGTAGTGCTCTCAAGATAATTAATTGGCTCATTCACTCACACACCAAATCATTAGTATGCTCCCTCTACAAAGACCCCTTTGTACACAAAATATGAACATTGTCATGAATAATAGATACTGGATGTAAACATTCGATTACATCACATCATTATATATAGGAATTCATTGTCTAGCAGCAGGATATTGCTCTATATCTCAAACACCATCTTTTTCCACTTGCATGAATCCCTGTGTATCTCTTTCTTCTAGTGCTTCCAAATAGGAGCATGCAACACTTGACATATGATAATCTGCTTTATTACACCTTTCTGTGTACAGAAAGCACAAAATCACGTTAATCATAAATGTGCACGTGATCCGTACAAAGAGGAAATGCACAAAATGCTGTCCGGTTTCCAAAAAGTGAGACTTGGATGAATGCTGCATTATTAAAGGCTGTTGCTCATTATTTAGACGCCGCCCATTGCTGATTGCCTTTTGGCACGTTTTGCATAACAAATCCCATGCGGCGTTTTCGATCTCATACTTTGTAAAATTGGGAAGCTTGTAACATAACACCAAGTGTGAATGATCATCAAAGAGCCGAATGGCCGATTGAATGCATATACCATAACAATGCTTGTTGAACAAGATTAATAATAGCACGTATAATAGATGATATTGGCATATTGAATAAAATCTATCATGCAACATGTGGTACATTGTGAAACCAAAACTGCTCGATGGGTTGCGTGAATGTGTTTCTCAACTATTGCAATGGCAAGTGCTCTTTAAGCATCATTATTTTATACTTGGCATGCCAGGTTTCTCTTGATCCTAGAGTATCTTGATGATTCATATTATCATGTATAATGGGATAAGGATCAGATGGAAGAAACTATTTCAAAGAAAGTGATACTGCAAGTAGATTTTGTTAGCGCGGGGAGCATATCCGCTATGAATGATGGTCGGGCATGTTCACCGGGTGCGGAACTATAATCTGCCATTTCATATTGGGTAAAGAAGGATCGGCAGCTGTTCGGCCCGCACTGGCGCCATGCGTATCACTTTTTTTTTTTTTTTCCCTCGTTCATGATACTTTTGAATTATGCTAGTATGGACAACGATAAGACATTGCCATGCATGTTGACGAGTTTGAAAAAGTAATGGCTCCCTGTGTGTCGGAGCACATTATCATCAGTCATGATCCCGAACACGGTTTGCTTACCCGTGTCGCTTATCATTACCGGAGAGCAGGCCAGCAACACCGAATTACGGAAACACAACCCAAGACATTTCTCCCTATCACTCCGGGGAATATAAAAAGTACGAGAAACACGGTGAGAATCATTGAAATAACCAGTCCTTTCTTTTTTACTTCCCCACTCGTATTTTGCTTTCACACCACACACACACGATGGATTCATTATTACCAACTACTGCACGTGCATCGATTCAAAAAGCAATTGATATTATTCAAAGAACATCGGCTTATCCAGTTTTGCACGAATTTTATCAACGTTCCAGCCGTAATGAATTACTTGTTCTTGGTGGTGCCACGTTCCTGACACTCTACAACCTTATCAGCTTCATCAACAGCAAACGTCAAAAATTGCACTTGCCACCTCGTGTTGCTTATGGCTTGCCATTAGTGGGTCATTTGCCTTATATATTGTATGACAGCAGCCGTTTCCTTGATTGGTGTGCAGACAAGTATGGTGAAGTGTTTGATCTCAGCCTTCCTGGTGGTGTCGTCACTGTAGCCAATGGTCGTTCTGCTGAAGAAGCACTCAAGGCTTCATCCGATGATTTGTCCCTTGAAAAGGGTGTCTTACAAGGCAAGTGGTGTATATGCAAGGGGTATATCCACTCCAAAGCTAATAGGGAAACAAAACAGATACTTTATTTATGCATTACGTATTTGATCCTATGACATTTGAAGTGGCTTTCCAAGTGAATCCAACTGTAGCCAAGGACGTGGTATCTGCATCCATGATGCCAGCCTATACCGCTGGTATCTTGCGTGGTTTGGACCGTGCTATTGAGGAACGTATTGGTAACTCCAATCGTTTGGTGGTTGAGAAACCCAGTCAATTCCTCCAACACTTTGTTGGTTACATGAGTGTGCCTACACTTTTGGGTGAAGAATTGGAAACCAACCGTGAAGTGATTATATCGTTCGCCGATTTCACTGGTGATGTGACAAACAATGTGGGTGTTTTCCTTACAGTACCCAATTGCTTGCATCGTTTTATTTTGCCTTATTTGCAACGTGTCAATCACCATCGTCAAGTGATGCGTGACCATGTGATGCCTGTGGTTCATGCTCGTCGACAAAAGATGCGTCAAGCTGAAGAACGTGGTGAACCGCACAATTTGCCAAAGAACTTTTTGCAAGGTTTGACAGCATACAAGAAGCCGGATGGATCTCAATATGAGGATGAAGAAGTGGCACGTGCTGTTTTGATGGTTGCATTTGCTGCTGTGCACACTACATCCATGAACCTTAGTTTCTGCTTGCATTGGTTGATGGCACGACCTGACTTGATGGCAAAACTTAAAAAGGAAATTGATCAAGTGTTGGGTAACGGTCCTATTACGGATGAAGGTCTCAAGCAGATGGTATTCCTTGATCAGTTGGTGCGTGAATCTTTGCGTCAAAGCGTTGACAAGTTGGCCAATGCCAAAAAGGTGATTCCTGAACAAGGTTACACATTCGCCAATGGCTATCAAGTTCCTCAAAACCGTGTTGTTCAATCCATGAACCGACGTCTCAACATGGGTCTCAATATCAACCGTGAAGAAATTCAAGCTATGGATCCTAGTGCATCAGGTACCAAGCTTTCGACACAACCTTCACGTGATTTTGTCACGTTTGGTTTGGGTCGTCACTTGTGCCCTGGTCGATTCTTTGCTGTGCATGAAATCAAGCTTTCACTCATTACATTGTTGCGTGAATTTGATATCACTACGCTTAGTGGCAAACCACCCAAGCCTATACACTATCTTATGGGTTATGTTGCCATGAACAGTGAAGAACCTATTGTCATCACCAGAAAGAAGCAGCTTTAGATTAGATATAAAACTATTACATCATTAATATATTCCCCCCATTGTGTATTCATCAGTATTTCATGCAGCAGCAACAATAAACTCATCCCAATTTATTTCAATTGGCGTTTCTTTGTTGGGTTGTACCTATTCTCCACCACCCGTCCTTTTCCCATTACGCGTTCAACTTGTTACTATGGCCATTGCAGACTACTTTGAGTGGACCATTGTAAGCATCTGTCAACTCAACACATCAAGATGAAGCACTCATGCATACTCTAGGACTTTGAAGGTCAAAAACTTGCCGAACAATTGACACACCTGATCCCCACTTTGTTTGCAGCAAGTATCTTAGATTCTTATGGCTCCATTGGACCTTTGTTTGCCTAACAGCATGTTTCTATAGCTTATTGGATTCGTCGTTGGATACAGTATGGAGTCGTTATTGGTTACCCTGGAGATCTTTGGTGCTGGTCTGGTATTGACCATGCTGGTAAGCATCATTCTAGTTGCATAGGATCCATCTCTTATAACTATTTTACTAGTTGGTATTACCCCCCTGGCCCATGTATAATCGTCACCCACTCAAATGGTTACCCGTATCAAAGCAATAATATCGATCAAAAAATATATGTTTTATCGTTGTTTCTCATCATCATTATCATCACTACTACTATCTTCTTCTTGTCCCGCCAACATCATGGCACGTTCGAATTCTTCTGCAAATTCAGCGACTGTGCGACCATCCGACAAGTCAATGACATCTTTAGGTACCATGTTGGTGGCAAATCGTGGTGCATTACATACGCGTGACTCTACCACCGATTCAATAATACGGAATTCAGGCTCAAATTCAGGATTCAATGGGTCGACTAGGATGTGTCATGAGTAATGAGAGAGAATGGATGAATAAACAACAACAACAACAACAACTTACATTCAATCAATTCATTCCAATCGTACAAGAGACCATCCGTTGTGGGTGAGAAGGGATTAAAGTCAACAAGCCACACCTTGTGTCGAGGTCGATCCACATAGACATCCATCACATCTATGGAAGAATAAATGAGCCAGTGAGTATATATGAGTCATCATAATCCATACATGATGTATTAGGGAATTTGGATTGAACATGGTCTTGGAAAAAGGCATAAATCATTTCTTCAATATCATCCTTGATGCCCGCCATATAATCGTAGAACGTCAAATCACGTTGTGAGATACCTATAGTACGCATGAGTCAACAGTCAAAGAATTCAATGATGAAACAACTTGCCTGCAATCTCTTTATCCTTTACAAATACACGAAATTCCATGGATGGTTGTAGAGTATGCCATTCACGAAGCACCAGATGTTGTTGTGATGTTGAACTCTCCTCACACTCGTCAAACGCGTGATTGAGATCATGATTGATAAAGTCGGATGATTTGAGAAGCAAAAAGACATCGAAAGGAGAATTGCATTTCAGTGATTGAGTCGCTGTGATCCATGCTGCATCCTATGGGTTAAAAATAAGCAACATGTCTTGTAAGAGTTGAATCCAACTTGCCCTTGGTGAACTCCAATTCAATTTGGGAAACACATCACCACCCAATTGTCTAACGGAATCACGAATAAACTGCTCAACCTCGGGAAACTTGGGTATCTGTATCCATAATAACCCATTAGCTTGAATGATATATAGATGCATGGATACGTACATTGTCATCTTGTTCATTATCTGAAAATGCTTCTTCATCATCCGAGATTTCTTCAATGGTTGCTGGACGAGGTTGACTATGTGTCACGTTGAATCATGATGGGTCATAACCACTTTAGTCAACACTACGTTACCCGTCGTCTGGGAGATAAATCCCGTCAGCATTCAAATAGTCCACGAATTCACTCGAGAGTGGCAAGATTCTCGATTCGAAGGTGACGGATCGAAATTGGTCATACCATGCTGGCAATGAGCAGTTTTGTTTATCGTCTCGAGATATAATGAGCGTTTCTGGTTGTTGACTGTTGCTGTTGCTGTTGCTAGCACTAGCGTTATCTTGTACTGCCGTTGGCATGAAATAAAAGATTAGGCAAGAGAAAGAATTGGGTTTATTAATGCGTTTGGCAAGTGCTATTTTCTAAACCTCCGCAAAGTTTTTTGGCACAGGACCAGTAGGCTCACCTTCGGCAGTCTAATGTTTAAAGTTAATGCACGTGATCAAGTATAATCAGGTAGAGAGAGAGATACATACCACGTAAGCTGAAGCAAGACCACCATCCACTCGGAAATCCACACCAGTGACATAAGAACTTTCATCGGATGCAAGGAACAGTGCAGCATTGGCTTGTTCGATCGCTTCACCTATAACAATATCAATATACTGCATAACAACGCGTTGTCTTTATCCCCCATTTACCAAATCGACCCTGTGGCACATGCACCAATCGTCGTTGTTTCTTTTCTTCCGTGTTTAAAAAGTCCATCAACAAGGGTGTACGCAAAGGACCAGGGCAAAGGGCATTGCATCGAATATTTTCACGAGCATGGACCATGGCAAGTTCGCGTCTAGAATAACATTAGGTGAATATTTCCTCATCTCATGGATAGACTATACTACTTACGTCATGGCAAGAACCGCACCTTTGGATGCCGTATCTTGTGAAAAAGCACGCGTGAGAATGGGAGAGAAAAACACCCAAGTGGATATCCTGACTTACATGCAAGTTGTGGCGTGGCAGCACCCATCAAAGCAACAAAGCTGGCAGTATTGATGATCGATCCTCCACCCGATTCACGCATGGCTAGAATAGCATATTTGCAACCAAACCAGACTCCTTTGACATTGATATCCATTGTCAGATCCCTAACAGAAAAAAAAATCAATGACCCTATAAATATGAACACTTTTTGATACAACATACCAGATACGCTCTTGAGTAGTGAGTGCATTATCATCCTCTGGGTGCATGATACCAGCATTGTTGAACATGATGTTGAGTTTGCCAAATGTTTTGACGGCAGTATCCACCAAATGCTTGACTTGATCTTCCTTTGACACGTCGGTTTTGACGGCAATGGCACGGTCTTGACCCACCAATTCTGTAATCTTGGCAACCGTTTTTTGGATGCCTTGCTCATTGAGATCAGCACACACCACTTGTGCACCTTCCTTGGCGAACAATACGGATGCTTCATATCCAATACCACTAGGATCATGTCAATCCACTAATAACACCATGTTGTCACACCCACACTATATCTACCTGGCTGCACCAGTAATGATAGCTACTTTGCCTGAAAGTCGTTGCATGCCTGTCATTCTATTGTAAGAAATGTGTGAAAGAAAAAGAAAAAGAGAGAGAAATGGGAATCAAGTTAAATACTGCCATGATGCTTTTTTCTGGTCCAGTACTGTGGGAAAACATGAGATACAGTAGACGCCCAACATAAACAAATCGGTTTTATTCGCTTAGTGACATCCGACTGATACCACCACTGGCATCTTGTAAATTGAAGGATGAAGAAATTTGACCTGGTTTTTGTTGTGCACGAGCAGCAGCATTACTGGATGGGCTACTACCATAGATTGAACACGGTGGACTTGATATAGTGGATAATACAGGTGATCCTGATGCAGAGACGGAAGGTGACACTGCTCTACGTTTCAGCGTGCTTGCAGGATAAGGTTCAAATCGGTCTTCGGAAGCTATACCCAAGTTGATGAGTTGTTGCTCATCCTATACACTCATCTTTAGCTACTCTACCTTTTCGTTTAATGCTCCTATGACCCGCTGGATAAATAGGTGAAGGCAAGTTCTCAAATTGAAATGTCTGTAATAAATGAGTCAGTATTGGGTGATGATGGTTGTTTGCTATCATTACTTGCCGTCATTTCCATTTCCGGATTAAGTTTGGATGCATGATAGGGTGCCATGACAGGTGAACATTCATTTTCTCTAATACGCGCCCATGCTGCAGCTGGTACAGTGGATGATGATGATGATGCCTATACATGGATGAATGAGCATCTTAAAGATCCATCCATGGCTTATTACTTACCAATGTCATATCTGCTTTGCCTTGGCACACACGCATTTGTTGTGTCATGTCACGTTCTCTTCGCATTTCCATATCGGCCAAATGTGTTTCTTCCTATTTACTTTGTCAATGAATACTTTCAAGTCTCTATTATTCCCTTACTTACATCGGCTTGATTCATGACTCTTGCTAATGCTTTGGATTTGGGCTGTGTGTCATAAAATGATCAGGGGGTTTCGTCCTGAAATGAAAATGTGGCAATACAACTTACAAACAATGAACTCCTTCGAGAAACACTTCTACGTTCTGGATCATTGGATCGTCTTGAACTACTATTACTTGGATCACCATGACTGGTGGATCTTGGATGACGATGTTGTTGTTGTTCAGTAGATGAAGAGGATAAGGAACGTCGTCGCATGGATAATGATGGGCGTAAAGGTGCAGGTGCAATGAATTTGCCTGGATGCATTCTATCATCTGCCATGATCATCTCATCGGTATGTTGTTGGTGTTGTAAAGAAGTATTGGGGATATATTCGGAGGATAAGGATCGTGTCAAACGACGGGGTGGTGGAAAGCAATGTTGGTGTCGACTGGAAGAAGAAACAGAGCGATTGTCATCGGAATCGATACTCATTTTCTGAGAACAAGGTGAAGCTGTCAAGGAAACTGAAGAAGAACGACGGCGACGAAGCACTTCTCCACGAATATTCATATCCCCATCGTAATCTGACATGCGACTACTCAACGAATCGTCATCGTCGGTATAAGGTGTACGGAAGGGAGAGATAAAGCGTCGTTCCATAAATAATAATGATAATAGTGGATGTGAGAGGAGGTGAAAGAAAAAAAAAAAAGAGAACAAGAAAGGGAATGTAGGATAGGCAATAGTAGTAATAGTGATAGTAGTAGTAGTAGTAGCAGCAGCTGTATCAGCCATTTGTCAAATAGTCACTATTGCATGATTTACATCAACACCCCCAGCCGATTGGATTATTTAGGCTTTTCATTATAGCCATCAGATCATTATTAATAAAATTAATCTATCTTTTTTTCGTTGATTCACTTGTATGTTCAAGAAAACATGTAAGAGAGAGAGAGAGCCTGAGTGTGTGTGTGCGTGTGTGAGAGCAGAATATGACCATCTCCCCCTTATTTTATCGTATCCACCCCCCAATGAACCATGCACCAACAGCATCTAGGCTCTCTCTCATTATCCCAGCAACACATGAGCAACAAGACTTCTTTGTTATAGATAATTCTACTTTTATCTCAATGCATGTGCAATAATAATCATTGCATTTCCACATGAGTCATCTTTTGGAAATAGAACTCACAATTTAGTTGTCGGTGGTAGGCGCAGAAAACGACCGATAATGAGTACCAAGAAGAGAACCCTATCTCTTTATGACCCCCATCTATTCACCCCCACTCTTTCTCCTCTCTTTAAGTTCCATTGAATTCTTTTGGCTTTAACCCCCAAGGAGGGTACCCTGACTCTTGTTCATTGCAAGTATAATACTTACTCTCATAGTGTTCATTCACACATGCACCCTTTTGGGACTTGATCATTCTCCTCCTCTTTCTTGTTTCTTCCCCCCCCCCACACCATTTGATTCATTAAGCATCGTACCATTTGTGATACATGGGAGAAAGCTGGGCCCACAAAAAAGTTGGTACGTGTGCGTGTGTGTATGTGTATGACCACATAGTTATCCCCCCAAAAAACCATGGACCCCCCAATCACTTTTGTATCTTGGGGGTGTGATGAAGATAGAGACTATGATAGATAAATTCCTACCATGTCTAGGGATGTAAACTTGAATCTATCAAGTACTTATATTGTTTATATGGGAAATGTATGAGAAGTAAAAGGAACGCGAAATGATAACAGTGATGAACAAAACGCGAGGAGCAAAAAGAACAAAGCATGTGGCTAACCAAAACAAGGCTAGCGTCAGACATCCTTATCCTTTGATGCTGCACGTGACGGCCAATAGGATGACGCAGTTTAAAAATATTAGAAGCGAAGCAGAATCCGGAAAACACAAGAAAAGGTAAAGTTCCCTTTATGCCTCCTTTGCTTCAAAAGAAACCCATCCTTTTTTTTCCTTGCGTCTTTTTTTACCCTTCTCTCTCTTTGCAGATAACAACTCTTACTTTGAACTCTTCTTGATCCTCTTTTTTCTCTCTCTCTCTCTCTTTTTCTTCTCCTCCTCCCCCCTTGGGTGTACCACCTTACTATTCCATATATATATCCTTGTCTTGTTGCACTATTCACACACACACACACGCACACACATCATATCCACTTGTTTGCTGCAATATCATTCATTATCCTTGTGTTGAATAATGCTGTTTCAACAAAATTATTTGCCTGGTGCATTTCCTGCCGAGAGATTCTATCATCACAGTCAAAAACATCTTCAACAACAACCACCGCTGCCATCTTTTCCGCAGGATAACTATTCTCGTGTACGTCCTCCTCATCCTGAACTCGATTCCGTAAGTAATCTTTTACAATGTCACTTTATTGAATGTATGTACTCATTTTATATATCAAGAATTTACGCAACTATCATGTTCCACAGCAACAACAACATGATCCCACTTCTTATGTATACCCACAACCACAACAACAGCCAGGGACAATGCCGATCCAACACGATCCCGATCAGCAGCAAGCATCGCAATTGTTTACTGCAACCTATTCGGCAGCCTTGAGCCAATACCAACAGTTGTATCAACAATATTATCATGAACAACAATCACAACAACCACCACAATCACACTATTTACCATCCATCATGCTTCCTCCTCAATCTCCTACATTGGCAAGTTACTATTTTGAAGGTGTCAATGGTTGGGTCAATCATTATTATGATCCAAAACGACGTCAGTACTTGTCACCACGTGTGGATCCACATTATCATCATCGTCAACAACAATCACAGCAACAACAAGATATGGGCGCAGCAGCAGCAGCAGCAGCAGCGGCAGCGGCAGCAGCTGCTGCATCACAGTTGCCAACATTGGATAGTCTTGGATTGAATCCACAACAATTTCAAATGGCAGTGCAACAACAACAAATGTTACAAATGCGTCCAAGCACAGCAACGGATTTCATGCATCGCAAGATATCATCTCAGCAGCAACCATTGTATCCACAGCAACATTACAGCAATACCAGTCACCATCACCACCACCATCATCATGATTATCTTGGGTCATCCTCTGCAGCGTCCTCATCACAACCCCAATCCATGATGAATGTCGAGTATACTGACGAATGGCGAGAAAATATGTTGCAGTATGCACATAGTTTATACTCGAGTAATCCACGTAATACCATGTTACCATCCATTCTACATGTATTACATGATGCGTTTCCTTCACATTTGCCAACGTTGTTGTTATTGGCATGTGTTTATTATACGTATCAGGATTACCAATCATCACTGCGTTACAATCAATTGATTCTCAAGTATGATCCCAATTATGTTGAAGCCATGAGCAACATTGGTACTACATTACGGAGTATGGGTCGTACGGCTGAAGCAGAACAGTGGTGGTATCAAGCTGTCAAACTAAGACCTGGTTACTGGGACGCTGTGGAGAATCTTGTGGGTGTTCTATGTTCTACAGGGGATCGTTCATCGTCCGAGAAAAATACGACTACAACAGCAGCCACTGAAAATAATGGTGATGAGGAGGAGAGTAGTAGCAACAACAACAAACCATCACGTTATCCTCGATACAAGGAAGCCTTGGGTGTATGTGAATTTGTGGAACAATACTTTTACAAGGATGCAACATCAGCAAGTAGTAACACACCCATCAAGCCACCCAAACAATTACCTGCAGCTCAGTTACCACGATTGCAAAACTTGTTTTATGCAAAGGGGAATCTCAAGTATGCCTTGGGTGACATTGCAGGTGCAAGACGCGAATATGAAAAGGGTTTGGAACTCGTCTTTGGTGGTACTCATTTGGTGGCTGTATCGAATCATATCGCATTGGCTTGTGGATCTACCGCTGTTATGGAAGCATCGCAATGTGGTCGTTTCTTGGAACCTTCAGCATTGCCACTTGTCTTACTTCAACCTGATCAAGCAGTGCGTATCATTCAAATTGCATTTGCCCAATCAGGAGGTGTGCTACCAGGTCTTGTTCCATTAACGGGTGGTACAAGTAACAACAACAACAACAACAACAACAATAATAGCAGCAGCACTGGCAATAGTACGGAAAATGCCAATGCATTACAACAGGCGAATCAGACTACATCCACCATCTTGTTAACCTTGGCCAAGTTATTCCAAGATATGATGAATCCTGCTACACCTGCTATTGCAGCAGCAGCAACAGCAGAAGCAAGTGCTGCACCCACCATGTCACTTTTATTGCCATTGTATTATCTTAGTTTGGCATTGCATCCAAGTCCTTCCACAGCCAATAATTTGGGTATTATTCTCAGCAACATTTCAGGTGCAAGTGCAGCTGTAGCTGTCAAGATGGCAACAAGTCAACAGCAACAACAGCCTGTGACAGGAACCATGCTTGCAATGCAATATTACATGTATGGTCTTCAATTGGATCCAAGACATCCTCACTTGTACACCAATCTGGGATCATTGTTGAAGGATATGGGTCATTTGCATGAAGCTGTATGCATGTATGAAAAGGCAGTCGAGTACAATCCACAATTTGATGTGGCATTAGCCAACTTGGGCAATGCTATCAAGGACATGGGCCGTGTTCAAGATTCGGTGCAATGGTATCGTCGTGCTGTTGAAGTCAATCCCAACTTTGTGGATGCTGTTTGTGGTCTTGTCAATTCCTTGGGTGGCGTATGCGATTGGCGAGGACGTGGTGGTGTTGGCAATGAACCTACTGTCGATGCCTATGGTCACTTTGTTCCTGCTACAGGCGATTTGAATGCACGTAGTGGATGGATTGGTCGTGTGGTGGATATTGTCGAAAAACAATTGGATGAAGGTGCCGTATGGGGAGTTGGCATTCTCAAACAAGTTGAACAAACCAAGTCGTTGGGTGAATACTTGGCCGAAATGTTGGTGCATGCAACATGTTCATCGGGTGATCAAGACAAGCTGGTGCAATTATGGACACAACGTTTGGCTCATTATGCCAAAAGTGGTGGTAGTAGCAAGAACAAGACCAATGAAGGTGGATGGGTGATTCGTCTTATTGAACGCATCTTGCGTCGATTACAACGTCATTGGTACATTGAACAATATGGCACAGTGATCAAGAGCAACACAATGCAGCCATCCATTGTTGTCACTGAAAAGGATGCTTTACGCTACCAACGACCTGCCATTCCTGGAAATTTGGCAGCACCACCTGTACCCACCGTGTTACCATTCCACACATTTACATATCCATTGAGTGCTCGACAAGTACGACTTATTTCTCATCGCAATGCATTACGAATTTCTCATGGTACATTGACATCATCATGGGTTGCTGGTCATGTTTATCCTCCACCACCACCTCCTGCACCACGGTTACGTGTGGGTTATGTATCTTCTGATTTCAATAATCATCCATTGGCTCATTTGATGCAATCGGTCTTTGGCTTTCATGATCGTGTACGATACGAGGTGTTTTGTTATGCAACCACACCCAGCGATGGATCACCTTATCGACACAAGATTGAACGTGAATCGGAACACTTTATTGATGTATCAAGCTGGTCCAATCAACAAGTGGTGGAACGTATTGTACAAGACGGTATTCATGTGCTTGTCAATCTCAATGGATATACCAAAGGTGCTCGTAATGAAATCTTTGCTGCTCGTCCTAGTCCTGTACAATGCTCATTTATGGGTTTCGCTGGTACATTGGGTGGTGGTTGGTGCGATTGGATTATTGCCGATCCTATTGTATGTCCTCCTGACATGGTTAGTTGCGAAGTATGGCGTTCTCGATCTCGATTGGAAGATGGTGGTGGTGACTTTGAAGGCGATATTGATCCAGAAGAGGATACAGATGACTTTGTGTACACTGAAAAGTTCATTTACATGCCACATTCGTACTTTGTCAATGACCACAAGCAAGGTTTTCGTGAAGATGATGAATCCAAAACCGAGTCAACACCAGCACCTACTGCAACAACCACAACAGCTAGTACTGATACGTTATGGGATCAAGAACAAGATCGACGATGGACCATGCGACAAGAAGTGTTTCCAACTTTACCCCATGATGTGGTGATCTTTGCCAATTTTAATCAGCTATACAAGCTTGAGCCAGGCACATTTCGCATGTGGTTGCGTATTTTGGAACGAGTGCCACATTCTGTATTATGGTTATTACGATTCCCACCTGCAGGTGAACCACACTTAAGGCGATGTGCTGCAGAATGGACAAGTCCTCAAGTGGCGAATCGAGTTATTTTCACCGATGTGGCGCCTAAACATGTGCATATTCATCGAGGACGCGTAGCTGATATCTTTTTGGACACACCAGAATGCAATGCACATACCACGGCTGCTGATATCTTATGGTCTGGTACACCGATTGTCACTTGGCCAAAGTACATGCATAAAATGTGTTCTCGAGTGGGTGCCAGTATTGCTCAAGCAACAGGATTTGGATCTGAAATGGTGGTGGATACTGAACAGGCTTATGAAGATCGTGCAGTTCAACTTGCTCTTGGTTTACAATATTCATTCACGAATGCTGGGCAACGCAGGGGTCATGGCGAATTGATGGATTTACGTAAACGACTTTATCTTTCACGCGAATCAAGTCGACTGTTCGATACAGCACGATGGACTTTGAATTTGGAACGAGGTTATTCAGAAGCATGGCGACGTTGGGTCACGGGTCAAGAATTCGAAGATGTGGTGCAAGATATTTCTGATCCTGGTAGCATATGGGTGGTGGATCCTGATGACAAGCAAACGCACGAACCTTGATTCTTTGTTTCTTCTTTCTCTCCATTCATTCCTTTTATCACATCACCTTCTTCCACTTGTTTTCTACTATAGTTGCTCTCTTTTTGCTTTTCTCTTTCTTGTTTCTTCTTCCTCTTATACTCTAGATCCAATTGCGCAAAAATCCTTAGAACTCTGCCTAGGCCCTTTGGATTCACTTGCGTAAGGGAATTGGGTGGGGGAGTTGAGTTTCCTTTATTGCGTTGCATGGGATGGAATGGGATGGGATGAGCGTGTGTGTGTGTGTGAATATGTGTATGTGCGTGTGTGTGGAGATACATCCATGTGTTGTGATGAATCATTCTTCTTGCAAGTCATATCAATATTAATTGACTATTTTTTTATTCATAATCTAGCTCTGGTCCTCCTCAAATCTATCAGATGCATCAAAGTCGCAATATACGCGGTAAGACTGGCCAGTTCCAAAGTCTGCTTCCATCCTAAGTTCCGTGGCACCAAAGTACATTCTATAAGATATGTGAGATCACGTGAGAGAGAGGAAAAGAGTGTGAGATAATATTTACCTTACTGTGTATGCAATACGTTCGCCATGCATAATGCCTGGCATTTCAGGGATAGGAACGGATATTGCAGCAACATGGTGTACACCAGGCTCATCATAATACCGAGGCACCGCATCACTCTCAGTAGCGTACAGCATAATATCCGTGTGCTTGACTGTGCCATAATACACATACATTTGTTCGGTGATACAGTGGTCGAGTGGCAATACATCGTGCTTCTTGACAAACACAAGGAATCGGCTAGTACATCGCACGCTTCCATCAGGTCGTACTACGCGTGTCATGGGTGGATCCAATTGGGAATCAAAGGGCAATCCAGCATTGATGCCATAGGTTCTTCTTGATACACGTGCTTGAATACGTTGTGGATTAAGTCCGTACAATGCTGCACCACGTACCACTGCCAAAGCTGCACGCTCTGCTGGGGATACCACCTTGTCAAACTCTGTAAATGTTTCCTGGATACGTTGATACAAGTAATTGGATGATCCAAATCCACCCACAAGCATCAAGTAAGTGAGTCGACCATCTGGAATTTGATCGTATTGTTGTCGAATCAATGATAGCTAGAAACAAGAATGAATAAAAAAGAAACAATGAATCCATCATAATACTTGCCACATTATCTACTACAGGATCGAAAATGTCTTGTTTGAGTACTTGAGCTGGTAACTTGATAGTGCCTTCATCCAAACATCCATCTTGTTCATGGGCTGCTGGTGGTAATTGATCCAATGGTACTGATCTTGGTAGAGTAACATAATGATCCTCAAACCCATCGAATTCTGGCTTGATGACATCAATAAACTGATCCATTAAATCATTCATTTCTCTTGGTGGTAATTGATCAATGATATCTTGGCCTAATGTTTGGATCAACCATGTACGATAGCGTTCATCCAAAAAGACGCTGCCACAACTTTCGCCAATGCCCTTGGTTACTTCACACAAGCGTTGGGTTTCTGACATTTCAAAGACAATTAAATCACAGGTACCACCACCTGCATCGCACACCATGGTACGATCCCCGGGTTGTAAAGCAGCATCCATGGTTTGTTCGCAGTAAAGTGCAGCAGCTTCAGGTTCCGAGATAAGTACAAGTCGATCCGATGGATCTGATGGCTGTACAAGACCTGCCAAGACAGCGGCTTGGCGCATGGTATGCTTGGCCTTGTCCGACCATAATGCAGGCACTGTCAAGCAATAACGGAATGTATCCGGGTGGTAGTTTTTAGCAAATCCTCGAGTAATTTCTTGTAATGTGTGTTGATGTAATGCTCGTAAATAATCAGATACCACTTGAACTGGTGTTTTACTATATACACAGATGCATTAGATCATGTTGTTTACTATGTGATCTATATATTTGATTACCTGGATGGTTCCTCCAATGTACGTTCCAAATTTTCATCCAACAATAACTTGAAATTGGATACTTGAACATTGTGTTTGCCAGCGTATGGTTTGATCATGGTTCGTTTGGCACCATGCCCCCAATCCACCATGCTTTGATTATCACGTCGATATACCAACGTCGTTGGGACCTTTGGGAAATAGTTGCTTCCTTTGTGTGGCCTAAATAGTAGCTGTATAAGTGTTCCTGCCATTCATAACGTCCACTAATAAAACTCACCATTTCAACACATCAAATACTTCGGGTGGCGATGTATGTGTAAATGCATAGGCTGCGCCAGAATAAGTCGTGCCAAAATCGTAGGCAATGACAACCTTGTAATCAGGAGACATGGTAGTGGAAAAAAGTAGTGGTTTCTTTGTGCAACGTTTCCATGGCGTGCCCATTTATGCTAGGCTGCGTGTGCATTACTTGGCGCCGCGCCACTGATAGATCACATTGGTGTGACACTACCACTCGTTCCCTAGATGAATGATTAGAACTCCATCATTTGAAAAAGTGTCAAAATGAACCTTTATGTGATCTTTATGTTGGTTCATTATATTAGTTCATTATCTCATTGTTATGTTCATTATCATCCATGATCCTATAATACCTCACTAAGCTCATTGACATGCAGTCAACTCGGCTAATATGGAAAGAGATCATCATTGCCTGGTACAGCGGATCCGAATACATAGATTGACCCTTCCCACCACTATTTCAACACATATTATATATACACCCACATACTGCAAAAGATATTCAGGATCGATTTAATGCCACGATGTATTTATTATGTAAGATATTGAATGAATGTGAAGCAAGCTATGTAGAAATGATCATATAACACAAAATAAGGACAACAATTAAAACAGATCAAAGGATTGAAAGGTCACAGGGATCTCAACGATTTCGACTGTCCTTGGGCGAAAGACATAAGTAATGTCAACACCTTTGACTTGGAGAGATCCAAAGAAATCCGAAAGCAGCTCTTCAGGAATCCTTTCAATCGTTTGATTGGGTGGTGGTATTCTTTGTACTCTCATCTTCATAACTTTTCCCTTTCGCGTTGTCATTTTTGGTATTTGCATTGATTTCGTTTCGAGTACAATTGTTTTTGGAAAGCGCGTTGCACTTATCAATGAGTTTGATGCAAGAGATGTACTCAGATGAGCTAATTGTCAAAGGTTAATAAATAAATTGACATGTATCAAAGAGAAAACTTACCCATCAAGGCATCCAACTTTTCGTTCTCTGATTGTGGGGGTAATACAAATAATGCTATAGAAAGATGTCAGATACAATAGGCTAGCGTCAAAGATAAATCGATACTTGCTTTTTTTGGGATGCTTTCCTAAAAACTGATAGAAGTTACAGATAAAGGGTTCTGGTTGATGTTCAGGAGTGATGGATCCGAGAATATGCAACAATTCGTCTCTGATATTGCAAATAGCCATCCTTGCTTCTTTCTTGACCCCGAATGACGCAAACGATATACGCACCCTATCCTCCTTGACTGATACATTCATGACATCTCCAACGCTTTCTTTCAATTGAGCCACCTTGATCGCCAAGTCAGGTCCTTTACATACGAGATTGATGGATCCTAACTTCACCTTTCCCAATTTGGTGATCTATATCTTAATGAGTTATCCCATTCTCATGTGGTTCCCCATCCCATCACTTACCATGCAAAACACTGTATCAGCAACACGATTCACCTTCATCTGTGGACCACAAAGTATCATTCTTGGAAATTCGACCTTAACCTCGACGCCAGTTGTTTTCTCCCTAATCGCGTTGGTCAATCTGCCTTGTTCGCCTACAAAAGAGTTGATTTTAGAATGATCCTCAATAAGATATATGATCATGTTGACATACCAAAGTAACTTTCGATATCAGGAACCAAATAAGGAACTTCAATCCATTGTTGTACATTTTCTCCACTCAAAGTATTCCACATATCAGGATCAAGCATATCGTATAGAACTGCATGTTGGATTATTTTATCGACCTTGAAGCCATTTTTCGGGTGAAGGTTGTATGGATCATATTGCGGGTAAACCACGGGTGGACGAGAGATTGTATCAGTAGATGATGGTTGCGGATGAGATGATGATGATGATGATGATCCTGAAGCATCATTGGTTGTATCAATGGCAAAAGGATCCATAGTCATGGGAAATGTTGGTGTTGATGATGAAGCTGGTGGGATCGTATAAGCGTGCCGACGTCTTCGCCTTTCTGCTCGTCTTTCCAACCTTCTTGCACGGCGTTCCTCGTTGGCATAGAGTTGTGGCGTAGGTAAAGGGTTGTCATTCATTCCTTGAGTTCCCAGGTCATTGTCGCCTAATGAATTGTCTTGAGAACCGTGAGAGGGACTTGATCCATAAGTAGCTGCGACATTATGTTGACTGGGAGTTGGAGCAGTGTGGTTTTCGGGAACCCAAGGATATTGTGAAAGTTGTTGAGCACTTTGTTCGATTTCTCGTCGTGTTTCTTGAATGGAAGTATTGGTGCCCCACAATGCATTCCAAAGACTGGAGAGCATTGGTAACAAGGTGGAAAAGAATCACAGACGATTTTTATGCGCTGGCAATGGTTTTACGTGCTCCCATTCGAATTTTAATGGCCGACGGTAGGCATCATCCTTGGATTGTCCAAACGCGTGTTGGTCATACACCACCACGTAGTTTATCCTAGTACATGAATCATTATTGTCGGCATACAAACTAAGAGAAAGATAAATAAAGGATAATCACTCACACCACAAAGAGCGTCCATCAGAGAAAATGGCGTCAAAAGTTAAAAGACAACAATGAACACATCAAGTGAAAGGATACATACATAATGATAATGAATAATAAATTCATATCCCTGACATTCACCACGAGGCATTGGTGATAGATTCAAATACAATCAAATGCCTACGTACTCGACGAAAGGGGTGTGTGATAATATACCCTTTCTTCTACATTCATATGTTGCATGCGCTTGGAAATTGTTGTTCCATACAAAAAAAAGTGATCCATGGTCGATAGAACTCATTGCAATTGTTTGCTCACTTGGATTCCGCATAAATTGTACTGGTCATTGTTGGGTGGTTGTGCAGATCAACAGGATCACATGGTTGATGCATTTCATCACTTTTGGTTACACATAATCACTCTTATCTTAACACACTGCCTTGAATGAATCCATGTTATATAATCCAGATCATCGCAATTTATGATTTATTTAGTCTTACAATACTCATATAGAAGATCGTGAAGATGATCTTGTTGGTGTATTACTGTTATAGGATGGTGGTGGACGTGTCACTACCACTGAAGAGTATTTGGGTGGTGGTGTTACAATAGATGAAGCGGATGAAGTAACAGATTCTGCTGTATAGAGTGGTTGTGGTATATGGGTTCGACCCACATGAGCCATGAGCATGGCGTGCGAGAGTCGTGCAACAGCGTGCTCAGGAAGGCGCAAAGTAGAATCAGGTGGAAAGTAAGGGGGTAGCATCGAAGTGGCAGATGATTGAATGGAATCATTCGAGTATAAATGTACGGTTTGTTCATGTCGATTATATGCACGTTCTATCATAGATTCACTGCAAGCCTGTTGTGCTGCTGCGTATTGTTGGTCATATTCACGTTGAAGCTGCCGTTGACGCCTTCGTCGTCTCATACCAAAAATGTAGCATCCCGCTACTATGCCAAAAACAAAAACCGAAAACACCACTTCAAAGGCAACAATCCCTATTGGAAAATATATGGATTGTTCACAACAATTCTTGCAATGATGCTAGAGCATGATTTACCTACAAGCTGTGGACCCATCATTTGTAGTACCACCACCATCACCATCACCACTTTGCGATACAGGAGAATGAATCGGTTGAAACAATGATGGGCTGGGCATCAAGGAACTTGTATCTTCAGGATCACTGGTGCTGGTTGTTTTGGAGAAAGGAGGAATGGTGTCATCCATCATTATTATCTGCTGCTGCTGCTTGTTTTTAAATGGCTCTCCATGATCGACTCCACTCATCATCAGCAAATGTTAAACAAGGCACGACAAAAAGTAATAAAACAAGAAAAAGAGAAATACTGTAGTGACTCATGTAGTAATGGTGGGAAGTGAAAAGCTGATACAAATAAAATACATACATGCATGCATCTTCACTAACCTACTCCGATCATAAAACGTGACCTTAGAATGTTGTCATTGTTGATCCTACTTTTCTTTCCCATGGGCGAATATTTGGGTGATCTGTGCACTTCCTATCTCGATGATTACGATGACTTGTTTAGCCAACAGGACCTGACACAACGTCAATCCTCTTCTGCCCTCCTATCTCATCAAGTTGGTTCACACCAAATGATGGATGACACTTTCGAAACGTTTTCATCACAGCAGCTGCAAGTTCCCACTATTTCCAATCATGATACCGTTAGCACAATCTCTACAAAACGGCCTGCCATCATGAATGATCCTCCCCAAAGTAACACTGCCAACATGACTGGCACTCAACCACAACCACGGTAGAATCAACAACACCAATGCGTTGAGCTGTCATTTTTGAATACTTATATATCCTGTAGGGAATCGATTATCGGGTCCATTGAAGAAACAATCTTGTCAGTCGTGCAACGTATGGCTCTTGGCAAATCCTTGGAACTTCCAGGTTTTGGTAGACCCCAACCCAATCGCACAAAGTGAGTAAAACCATCCTTGAAGAAACACAAACAATTCATCCACCATCATGTTGCTCCCTGATTGTACATAGCAAGAAGCAGAAAAAAGCAAATGACAATGCAGCAACACTGCAGCGGTCCACCAGCTTGGATCCTGAGAGCAGTTCTTTGGATGACATTCGATCGACACAGCCGAGTTCATCATCAAATACAACTTGTTCAAATATATCATCTGCTACACAACACACCCCATCGACAAGATCATTGACGCTTAACAGTGCAGCATCAGCAAAAACATTTGGTATGTGTGATTTTCCAATTCTCTGCATGACAAAAACACCCACTATCTTTTTTCCAGCACGCTATCTGAGAGTATTGGAGATCATCCATGAAGCGCTTGTCACAAGTGTGGTGATAACGAAGCGTGATATATATTACAGGGACATTGCATTGTTTGGAACACAAAGTGTGGTGGATAAGGTTGGTTTTTCATCATCATCATCATCAGGATGCGCATTATGCTTCGATGATTAACGTATTCGGTAAAGATCATAGATGATCTTTCATGTTTCTACAATGTTCCTCGATCCAATCTCAACGTGGTAAGTCGTAAACTTTTGCCTTTGGGAAGGATGTATCGTGTTTATATCACACTAGACAGCAGCATCCAAAGGGTTGGTCTTTGGTCCAGCAAGAATCGCTCTCAAGAATGGCAAAGTTATTGATTGTTCCATCCGTGGTGAAAGGAACCAGGAACTCGGTAGTGATGATCAGGTATACAGCACGTTACATACTTGGCTAGATCCATCTGCCAATCTTTCTTTTTCTCTTATCAGGGTGCCTTGATCCCACCATCCAACCAAGTGGCACATATGGAATGGGATGCTGACTTTTTATTGATCGTTGAAAAAGAAGTATGTATGAAAAGAAAAGTTCCAATTATATCGAGCATGTTGATTGTGTATATGGTTTAGGCAAGCTTTCGACATTTGGTAGCATCTGGTTTTAGCACCATGTTCCCCACAGGGATTCTTATCACGGTATGACATCTGACAATTGCTTGGTACATCAAGCTTAATATGGATTCGCATTTAGGGAAGAGGATATCCGGTACATAACAAGGGTACCATTAGGATGCCATTATTGCAACTCATGCTTTATTGATGATGACGCAGGACCTTGCTACTCGTCACATGGTTAAATACATGTCAGCTCAAGATCGAACACTTCCAATTCTTGTGCTTGTGGATTGTGATCCTTATGGTTTGGATATATACAGCGTGTACAAATGGGGAAGTCAAGTAAGCGGATGTGTGTTGACTCGTTTTGTATAGTGTTTTGCTCATGATCAACCTTATCTAGGCCCAGGCTTTCGATTCACCCAACTTGGCTGTTCCAGATGTTCAGTTCCTTGGATTGAGTATGCAAGATCGATCCAGGTATGCGTGTGATGATCTGAATTGTTTACCCGTGAATGACAAAATTGGCTGTGGTGCATCATAGATTTGGTATCCCTCATTCGGCCTATGTTCCATTAACCATCCGTGATCGTCGCAAGGCCATGTTGATACTCAACAATTGTCTCCACCATGCTTCGCAAGCAGGACGCTCCTCGCAAGATCATCGACAATTTGTGTATGTTGTAATCCATCATTATTTGAGCTGAATATTGAATGCATCGATAGGAACCTGTTATCCACCATGGTGCATATTGACAAGAAATGCGAGTTGCAAGGTCTCTGTGCTAATCATGAATTTGGCATGCTTAAACTTTTGCAAGCAAAACTTGTGCAATTTGTGCTTGAAGCCTAGTCAATGATGATCTTTATTACAATATAAAAATTGACATGTTTGCTTGGGAAGATGCAGTGTTATATTTCAAATAGGGTATAGATAAGGATCGCCTATCTGAGCTAATCTTGAGACATGGGGGATATCAAAGGTTGGCTGGGGATGGATTTGGGTCGTCTCTTTGTTTTCCATAGATAGCCAAAGGTAAAATACATTTGTGCCTGACCGGTTTAAAACAATCTCGGGTTGACTCATTTGCTACTTTGTACATTGACCACTGTCATGAACAATAGTTCTTTGCAACACGCATCAAGTTATTATGCCTCGACCACAAAGTGATACTTGGCGTTACTTTACAATCATTGAAGGCCCTGACGGTAAAGGTCGTAAAGCAAGTTGTACATACTGTGGCCATCAGCAAGCATGTGGAGTCACTCGTCTCCATCAACACTTGTTAAGAAAGTGTCCCAATGTTCCACCTTCCTTGCGTACAGAACTACGACAACGACAAGAAACTCGTGCTCGATCGTCTCCTCCACAACAACAGAATCACCATAACGACACTAATGACAAGTACCCTGCTATGGATATCGACCGTGCACTATCCACCTTGGCAGCGCATGGTATATCTACTTCACGTCAACAACAACCGGAAACCACAACAACACAGCCTATTGACAATAATACCAGCACATCTTCGTCAGGAACAACATCATCTTTAATGGCAAGTGGTCAACAACAGCAGCAACAAGAACAAGCTATGCTCGATTGGCTTCTTGCACGTGCTTTATTTTCAGCCAACATACCCTTCAATGCCGTTGAAGATCAGCATATGATTAGCTTTCTCAAACGCATGCGTCCTGGTTATGTTATTCCAAAAGCATACAAACTCCAACAGCATCTACTCAAAGAACAGCATTGGGATTTGATCGAGTGTGACAAGAGTGATCCTGCAACAATTCGACCCTGTTCTCCTACTCGAAATACCACACCAGCACTTTCTAGCACTAGTAATTCCACCACTTCATCTAATACGACTGGATCTTCAACATCCGTTACGACACCTTCCTCCACATCCTCTTCCTCATTTTCAACACCGGGTAGTCATAGTTCTACTACTTCATCCATTTCATCCATTGGTCGTCTCATGAACAAATCCACCCCATCCTCTCGTCGCCATCATCCTTATGACACATCCTCCTCTTCCTCTTCCTCCTCCTCCTCTGCTTCACGGATCAATCATAGTGATAGTCATCCACCCAATCGTTCCTTATTAGCATCCTTACGAGCAACAAATATGGATGGCAGTTTATAATAATAATGAGCTCTTCTATTCTTCATCCATGGCATCTTCCATAGCGCCTTCTTGTTCAGCTTGCTTGGCAGCAATTTCTTCTTGCAGGGCATCCAATTGCTCTTGGCTTAACTTGAATACCAACTTGCCCAATTCTTCCACATCGTCCATTGTCTCAGCTTGAGAATAATCATCCACCTATAAAATGTGCGTGTTTAGTATCCTTGCTTTATCCCTCATGTTTAACACTTACAGTGCGAGTGGTCTGCATATATGTTTCATTAGGTCGTAGACTGAGTTCAGTGGGTCGTTGTAACAATTTGGAAAACACAGGTTGCAATTCATAACAGTTGGCAAATAAATCCTTGCGACCGAAAATATAGAGACCAAGTTTTGCACGTGACATGGCAACAATGAGTCGTCGAACATCACGAAGATGGCCCACGGTCTTTGTTCGCACCAGCGAGAGAAGGATATCTATATAGAGAGTGAGCAAACGATCTATAAAACACAAGGGACCACTTACAATCATTTTGTTGGCCCTGATATTGGTCCACAGTAGTGACAATGGCTGGTTTGCCAAAGTAAGGATTCCAAGAGCATCGTCGCTCAAGCACATCTTGAATCAATGCCTTTTGTCCATTGTATGTGGTGAGAATAGAGATCTTTTCCGGTGGATAGCCAACAAGTCGCATGTATTGGAACATGGCCACCACATATTCTGCTTCTCCAAGATTTTGATAGAAGAACGGTACTGGTTCAGCTTCGCCTTTGCCTTGATAGTTACCCACATCAATCAACTGGTAATCATAGGTGATACCAGCATTGGCATGTTGGAATGCATTGCTGGTTTGGACCTCTGGTAAATCTTCCAAACCACCATAACGCCAGCTGTATAATTCCGCTATCGAAGTCCGTGCACGACCCTGCAACCATGGAAATGTGTGAATATTGAGATAAACACGAAAGTAGATATCATTATTACCTGTGCATTTAATTGAAGTGTTGGTACACCCAATCGAACAAAACGTGTAAACATGCTTTGTTCCATATTGCCATATTGCTGGAACGCCATGTTCTTGACAACTGGGGGCAGCTGATGATGATCACCAATAAGAATGACACGCTTGAGACGACTTTCACCTTCATCTGATCGTTGCAACAACATGGGAATAAATGTTTCGACTTCAAGAATTTGAGCTGCTTCCTCCATCACAATGTTATCGTACTTGAAGTTGAGTTCCACAAGCTCTGATCGCTACATGTACATGGAAAGGTGAGTCACGTGGATGGTCCCATCATATGATACTTTACCTTTAAAGCAGCATGTGTGCATGTCATGGCGATAATTTTGGCTTCCTTGGTGACGAGATAGTTGGCACGATCATAGCCTGTACGTAAAAGTTCAAAGGCTCGAATCTCTTCAAGTTCTTGGAACATTTTCTCCAAGTGGCGGAAACAACCCTGTGCAGCATCCAAAGCTTGTTCTTGATCCATGTCGTCATTGAATACGGGATGGGGTGCGTTAGAGAAAAAGTAGGCAAAGGGAAAGTAGCTGCGGATCTCATCGACGGTAGCTGTATGGGATTGAATATAACGTTCCCAATGCGTTTGAACATGATAACGATAAAAGTAACTTGCAGTCTCACAGGTGGCACCATGATCACCAGGAATTCCCAAGGATTGTGCAAGTCGATTCACTTCTTGTAATAATTCAAGTCGACGTTCCAGGAACGAGGATACTCGTCCATACTTGCTAAAGCTCATTTCGGTATTCAATTCTTCCTCGCCGTGACCAAGACGAACCAAATGTCGGCTATCGATATCTGTAAAACACATTAGTATCCATGTCATTAGATAATTCACAATACACTTACCAAGCTTGGTCAACTTTTCAAAGATTTGATTCAATGCTTGATTGCTGTGCGTAACAATAAGAGTATGTTGTGTGGGATTGTTGTGATAAAGATTGGCGATGGTTTGTACGGCGACATCGGTTTTACCAGTTCCAGGAGGACCCACCACCATCGTAAGACCATGGTTCATACCAGAATGAATCGATTCAACTATCAAAAAGATATCCGTATGCTTAGTAAACTAATCATCCTATAGTACCATTTCTTACCTTGGATGGGAGTAAATCGAATGGCATTCTTTCTGGGAGCATCTTGAGGATAGGGACCCATATTAGGGACCTTATATGTTGAAGCTGTGATGATCTCTTGTGCTTCAGCATGAGCTGCATTCCTTGATTTCTTCTTTGGCTTTTGTTCAACTTGCTTTGTCTCAAAGTGAAGCTTATAAGGTGGTTGAACGGGTGCAGTTAAGCCTTGGGCTGGTTCTACTTGCTTTTTTGGAAAACGTGATGAGTCGGTATGCAACATAAAATATGAATGATGCCATAACTTACTTTTTGTGAAAAACTCTCTTTGACATGATCCCAATCCAAAAAGGTATCTCTAAAGTTCATGTCGCGGATACGATCGGGTAAAGCTGTGTAATGTGCACTGGAAGGATCACCATAACCCAAGAACACCTTTTGAAGCCAATCAGGCACGGCCAAATCGCCTTGCATCAAATCACGAATTGTTTCCAGAACCGACTTGAAATTGTTTTCTTGGGGTCGTCGTCGTACCAAAATGTTGAATGTCTCATGAATATCTTCAGATTGATGACGATGAACACGATCCATATCCAACTTGTATTGATTAGGGTCCAATTCCACACGTAGAGTACGTTTTGTGCCATCCCATCGAGCTGTGCGATCCTCATTCAAGGTAGGTTTGCGTGCTTCATCAATGGGTCGACCATCACTTCCAAGGACATCCACAATCTCACATCCACGCACATACTTGATGCCATAATGTGCTTTGAAATCTTTATCCTCTGTATATCGATTCACCGTATCATCATTGGCTTGAATTGTCAATAAAAAGAGTACATCGTGTCGTCGCAAATTATCCCATTCTCGTCGAATCGTATCCGTGTAGCGACCCACATTAAAAGTAATATCCGCCTTGACATGAGCAGGTCGATCTTGTCCCAACTTGGGGGGTGCCACATCCACCACACTAACAGCTTCTACAGGAATGGCCATTCTTGCCCAACCAGCAAATTCAGTCTTTCGATCGGGATACTCAAGGCGTGGTGCAAGGCGCTTGACAACATCTTCAAGATCTTGTCTGATCTCATATGAACTTTCCAGACGGAAGAGTGTGAAATTGCGTAAAAGATAATCGTGAATCGTCAAGAATTGCAAGTTGAGCTTGGGAAGTGCCAAAGGACGATCACCAGTATAGAATTGGTTTTGAATCAAAGTATCACTGAACAATGTGTCCTACAATTTTCTCCTGTATGAGTTTTTGGTCCTTTTTGCCAGTTTTTCATTGTTTACTTGCCTCATTTGGATATAAAGGTGTCGCATTAATCTTATCAATTTGGCTTTGTCGTTTTTCATATTTGGCAACCAGACTTTCCAGAAGGAAATCTTTGTGATCCATGTGTTCTGCAGCTGCTTGAGCGATAGGCGTGGTGCGGATATGAACAGTATCACATAATTTGCCAAGTGGTTCAACATCTGCAGGTTCAAAGTGCCACAACAAGTCTTGTCGTTGTTCAAGGGATCCATAATTGGCCAATGGTAACTCGGGGAACACCTCCTTAAAGTTGCGAAAGACAATGTGCTATGTACAGAAACAATGATGAGTTTCATTGTGTTGCCATGGCTTTATCCTTTCTACCTGAAGTTGCGTCAACTGAGCACCTCGTGTTTCTGTCATATCAACATCGGTCAATGCCAAGCCGGTCAAATCGTTAATCTCGAATTTCGAATAAAAGTCAAGGTTGGAGAATAACTCTTTCAATAATGCAACATCCTTGTTCTCGCGCTTCATAAACGGTGCAAGGCGGCATGTGACGATAATGGCATGATCATCCAAGAGTGTGTTGAAGAATCGACGTGTTGGTAATTGTGCTTCAAGATCGATCAATAATTCCACAAATCGCTCGCAGTATCGTATCACGTCCTCATCCACTATGTTGATATGCTGTCAGCGACACGTGGATCTATACACCCCAGTAATAAGTATTTACCTTCTCCTTCAGCGGGAATCATATAAATCGTTTCAATAAATGATCGTAACAAGTTGCTCATCCACTGCTGCTCAAATGTCAATTTCTCTTTTGTGCTCTCATCTAGAATCCATAATGAGTTATCATCCCATGTCACATGGGTCTTGATACTTACCGGCTGCATCGTATTTCTTTCTTGTTGAATTCCACAGTTTTCGCAATTGGATAAACTCGCCAAAAATAACATCACGTCGTTGAGCATGTGCAAAGTTTGACCAGATTGTAATAGGAAGTAGCCTATTGAATATAGAAATTGAGCCTTGTATCCATGGAAACCATCCATGGGATGCACTTACTTTAAGCATTCTTTTCGTACCATGGCATTTTCCAAACTTTGGAAACAGTAGATCAAGAAAACAAGAATGATACGCTGCACACGTAGAGAGAGATCTTGTGCTGGTACCAATAAACGAATCACACGATCAAAGAATGCAGTGAATTTGGCGGGATCGGATTCAAATGTATCTAGAAACGGAACGTGAGTCGAGAGTTGGTGATAAGTAAAAAGATGATGACTTGCCCCAAGGTGCAACACGTTGTCGAAACTTTTCATTGACCATAAGACAAATGGAAACCACATGGTTGGTGGATGCCTTGTTTTCATCAAAGTAAGGCCAAAGATACTACGAAAAGAAAAGTGTTGGTGATGGTTCGAGACGCGCGTTTCCCTATGCAAACCTTTTCGAGATATTGTGTGAATTCCAAGAGCATGATCTTTTGCGCGTCATAGTTGGATGGCTTGAGTTCTTTGTCCATAATCGTCTCGACGATGCTGGCATTCCACTTTGGTTTGCTGACATTGTACGATTGTTTGGCGATCTCAGAGATGGAATCCGATTCAATGTCTTTGAGTGTCAATGGTCGTTGACGTTGACCTTGTGAAGCGATTTCTACTTCGCCTGTGGGTGCGTGTAGTGGGAATGTGGTCTTTCGATACATGGCCAAGCCAAAGAGAGAGAGAGAGAGAGAGTGCAGCAGCAAAAGTAAAAAGAGAAAGCAATTGAGTTCCGTGCCTCTTAAACTGAGCACTTAATCCCGGCTGCCAATCAAATGTTTTTTGTACAAAGCTGTCAACTTTATTCATTATTACTATTCTTCTTCTCTTCTATGGTATTATCTTCTTCTAATTCGACCTTGTTGATCACCTTGGTTGCAGAAGATACCCGCTCACCGCAACGAAGACAAGACCATTCATCACCAAATATAGCCAATTTGCTCTGTATACAGTAATAGCAATAAACATGTCCACAGTCGGCCTTGTAAGGGTTGTGAACTGTATAATCGCGAACTTGACCAACAGGTCCCGAATCACTGGAAGATGAGTTATCGTGGCATACTGCACATTGGTTTTCGGGCAACTGATCATATCCTTTGGCTGATACAAGATATGCTTTTGGAAGAAGAGTACGCATCAAGCGTAATTTGAGTTTCTCGACATTGATCAATGGCACAAGGAAGAGAAGGAATTCCTAGAATGATGAAGCATGTCAATACAATGAACCAGTATCATATATATACTTTCTCTTTACTTACAGTGAATGCATGCCACACCATTTGACGATTCAAGAATTCAAAACTGACTTGACGATTCAATGACTTTTGTGCATAAACCATTCGCATCCCCAGGATGCGATCAATCAATGTGCGAAATCTAATCATATGAAAATTGAATACTCATGAATCAACCCCACATATCATTCCATTGTTTACCTTCCACTCCATAAGAACACCAAAAAGTTCAATAGCGAGAATGCCTTCCAATACTTTTCGCCGGCTTGAAGTACACGATAGACTTTGTTACGGATATCTGACTGTATCATACACATCATGTTAGTATTATCAAACCATGTGCTCTTTTTCTTTTTACCTCGTCCAATTCACCCCATCCTTGCTCAGTAATGTATCGATTGGATCGTGTCCATGCATATTGTCCTCCCACAGTCAATATACCATAAAGGATCTTTTGTGTTTGTGTCAGCGGTGAATCTTTGGCAATGGATTCTACTATAGTATCATCATGAGCTCCATCCATGCCTGTCATCCTGTTTTATATATCTTGCTTACATGGTCCTCGATGTTTCCATTCATTACGATATTTCAAGTTTTGAAGCTGAGCACCATAAGTTGCATTGGAATCATACACTGAGAATTTAAAAAGGACGAGGTTCAACACGGCCAATAACTCGGGTTCAAATCGTTCCTTGAACGTTGGCTATTGTTGGGACACGTGGTTAGCAACGCATAAGCAACTCTGTAAGATACTTTACCTTGAACAAGGACAAGGCACTCCATAATTGTTCTTTGAGTATGGTGAATAGTTCACTGTCCAAAATGTCGGAATCCAGTTGACTGACCCGCATGACCTTGATGGGCGTCGTACGTGCTGTTACCATGGATCGTCGTATTTTAGCAAGTGTCGGTTGCATGTCTTTCCAAAGGGTTGACCATTCTGCTACAGGTGGATCGGCTGGGGATCGTGGCATGACTAATAGGATATGTGAAAAAATGCAGAAAGAGAGACACAGAGATACCGTTGCAGTTTAAAACCAGCAGCCATGATCTACTACCCCGCACACAACTCGAAATCATCATGTGACAAAAAAAATCTATGGTGTATTTGTAAAATCAAACTACAGTTTCTCTTCATCACTATCTTCTGTATAAAGCTTTGTTTTGCGAGTATCGTTACGATGCCTGTTTCCATGGTAACCTTTTTGCTTGACCAAGGATAATGGGATGGGTGGTAAAGGCGTTTGAGGTGGAGGGGGTGGAGCAGGCATACCAAATGATTTACGTCGTCCACCCTCTTTTTTATCATCATCCACCCTACTCACTTTATGATCCGTTGCTGTGATGGGATTGAATACAACGGTGCGAGGAGAAGAAAGTAATGTGGAGGAAGCAATGGTTGCAAGATCAGGTGAACGATCACCAGCACGGTTTAAAAGATCATCATCAGAAATAAACGATTCTTCTAATAATGATGTGGGTGCGGCTTCTTGAGGACGTAATTCAGTGGCTGCTGGAAGACCAGGTGCATTACTGTAAACCATGGAAGGTGGACGTGTACGAAGCGTCATGTGATCTTGACCTGATGTGTAATCACGATGCTTGTTTCTGGATGTTTGAGCGGGATTACTATTGGCAAGATCCACATTGATAGGTTGTAAAGAATGTTTCCTTCTTGAATCGTGCTTGGATCGTCGACATTTTGAAAGTTGTAATGGATGATGATCATGATATACCTTGGGATCATATTCATGTTCATGGTCACCATAGTGCCGTTCATTTTGATGAGAATGCGTCAAATCATTGGCTGAAGGAGATTTGCGTACTACACGATGACCATCAACGATTCGACTATTGTTAATACCAAGTCGATCTTCATCCAAGCTATGTTTGACAGCTGAAGAGGAGGAAGCAAGGATATGGCGAAAATGCGGCATTTGAAGAGGTCGATCTATCATTACTCCTTGGCGTTGTTGTTGTTGTTCTGCATATCCCTGAGGGTCATATTCGTTTTCTTCTTCTTCCCATTCAAGTTTGTTGGATGCAGTTGAAGGTTGTTGCTTTTCTTGCTGTGGTGTGGATGCGAGGATAATGGGTATTTTGGCTTTGATATCTTCAAATTGATGCTCAAATTGAAACGTGATTTCCAATTCATGACATACACTAATAAGGGGTGATTCGAGAGAGGGTGTCACATTGATTCTGTGCATATTGTGTTGTATTTCAAGTGGTCGTGTCCAAGTGGATCGTTCCATGGTACTTTCCACGGAATGGAAATGGGCAGGTATTGTGCGTTTGACATAGCGTTTATGATTCCGGTTGTTGGTAAACACCACGTAATCACCCATGCTTTGCAGTTTTCGATTGACACTTTTACAATCCGAACTATATGATACAATTATCAAGGAGACTGCAAATATAATGTAGAGTATAATGTCCTTTACCTGTACATTTCTATTTGTTTTAATTGCGTACGAATACGGCGTACAGACTTTTGTGTAGCAAAACACAAGTAGCGTATAGAGACTGGGATGGTTGCATTTTCCAAAGATACTGCTTGAGGAGCATCAATCTCATAATGAAAGCGTGCCGGGATTGTATTCTCATATAATCGGGTTTCCATCAAAAGGGAATACGTTTCAGACTTTGAGCAAAGTTGATGTCGACGGATCTGAATAGGATGCTCTGCAGTAACATATTTTTTTTGCAGACCTACTGCCATGGATAATTCAATCTTGTACGCGATACTGGCGCGTTTGGTTTTGAGAGAAGGTGGGTAGATGTTAGGTATTTCGAGCAAGAAAGGAATGACATGTTCGCCTGCAGGTAATGTCATTTTACCAAACAATGCTTGTTTGAGCTTTGGAAGGATGGGTAATTCTAATATGTTGCTTTGGAAACTAGTACTTGACATGCCTTTAAGCTTGACTACCATGCTTTTAATCTTGAGAGGACGAGTCAATGCAAATAATGCCTCGCCTTTCAAAGTAACACCATCTGACATATCGTTATCAATATCAGTTGTACTATTCGTAGGCGTGTCATCTGGAGATGATTGAATTCTTCCCATGAAATCCAATACAGTTTCAGCTGGAACAATTTCGACGTGTTTGATCCCAATATCCTTCATATGCAGTAATGTGAAAATGAATGGAAAAAGAAACAAGTTCTCCCTTTGAAGGATGATGATGATAATGATTTATTGTATTTGGGGGTGAGTGGTGATGATGAGGAATAAACAAGAGGAGAAGAAGGGTTGTTGGACAGTTAAAAGGGGTATTAAAGCATTAGAAGGGAGAAACAAAATGTTATCATCAACCTAGTAAGCGGGGGAAAGAGGAGTAGTAACAAGCCAAATTTAGGTCGCGTGGTATGGAAATGGATGGGGCAACACGCATTATGAAGTCTCTCGCACTGGTGTTTATCGCTTTGTTTTGTATCTTATGCCCTTATACCAAAGTTGAGGAGAGTTTCAACCTTCAAGCCACTCATGACATTGTTCATTACGGCACTGATATCCTTCAATACGATCATGTTGAATTCCCTGGTGTTGTTCCACGTACATTTATCGGTTCACTTATCCTCGGTGCCATCACCAAGGTGATTCTCGTTGTCATTCCATCCGACTTTAAGTTTATCAATGAACAATTGGTTGTACGTCTTGTCCTTGGTACCATTGTAGCAGCAGCATTGACACGCTTTCAAACGGCAGTAGGCAAATTATTTGGTTCAGGTGCTTCTACTGCCTTTGCCTTGCTTACTTGTTGTCAATTCCATATTCTATTCTGGTCCAGTCGTACGCTTCCTAATACGCTCGCTCTACCACTTGTATTGATGGGAATGGCGGAATGGATTGAAAGTCTTTGTGTACAACAACAACAGCAACAACGTATTCAGCATTTACAACGCATGATTTGGTATCTGGCACCTGCAGGCATTATATTCCGTTTCGAAGCAGGCATTCTATTGGCCATCATGGTGATGATGGAATGGATTATCTATCGCAACCTTCCTTTGACGACATTATTGAAACATGGCATCTTGGCAGTGATACTCAGTTTACTATTGACGATCTCGGTGGATTCATTCTTTTGGCAACGATGGTTATGGCCTGAAGGACAAGTGTTTTATTTCAATGCCATCTTGAACAAGAGCTCAGAGTGGGGTACAATGCCATTCTATGCTTATTTCTTGCTATTCTTGCCTCGCATCTTGATGGTTTCCTATCCACTTGCTTTCCTTGCTTATTGCCGTGATATCACCGTACGCCGATTGTTGATGCCATCATTGATTTATATTGGTTTATTCTCTTGTCTACCACATAAGGAATGGCGTTTTATCATTTACACTATCCCTGTTTGTACAGCAGCAGCAGCTTCCATGGTTGGATCTATGCGATCAAGATTGGGATTGGCCTTTGTACTTTTAGGTGGTCTTGCATCCATTGTGGGTTCGGTGGTGATGTTATCGATCTCGATGCAAAATTATCCTGGCGGTGAAGCATTAGCACAATTGCATTTACTTGAACCTTCAACGCGACCCCTTCATGTTCATTTGGATGTACCAGCAGCCATGACAGGAGCATCACGTTTTGGTGAATTATTCAGACCCATGTGGAAGTATTCCAAGAATGAATCCCATACAACGGCAGATGATTATATCCAAGCTGAATACACCCATCTCATTACAAGTCAACCTGAAATGCACCATGATCACTTTGATATTGTGGATGAAATTCGAGGATTGGATTCTGTACGACTCAAGACACCCAAAACTTATGTTCAGGATATACAACAATTCATCTCTCATCGACATTTGGATGCCATCCTACCATTGAACATTGTCACTACTCCCAAGCTTTTCATTATGAAGTTACGTGGTCATCCACAAACACATTGGATTCATCACACAATTCAACAACATCCCATCGTCTTGTACAGTAAAACTTATTGGTAAGTGCATACCCATGATCTTTGATCCCTTTTAACCCTTTCTTTAGTCCGTTTTGTCGCCGTGCCAAGCATATCCTCAATAATTACTGCAAGGATTACAAGGTGGTCGAAGTGGATTTACGCCCTGACAATATCGCCATGAAAGAAGCATTATTCACCATCTCTGGAAGAAGCACATTCCCCAACTTGTTTGTACATGGCAAGAGTATAGGTGGTTCAGATGATATTGTATTGCTACAAAGTCAAGGACAATTAGCAGAAATCTTGCCTTGTTGAACACGATTCATATTAGACAATCAAATCAATGTATTCATATTATAATAGTGAATGATGACAGTTTAGAAGATCTATTTTATTCTCTTGTGGGTGTATCAATAATCCCCGTGATAGTGATTTCATTCTGCCCCTAAAACGTTCAGCAGTATGACATAAGCAGTGTTGTGCGTGTGTGTGTGTGTGTGTGTGTGTGTGTGTGTGTGTGTGTGTGTGCGTTTATATGTTACCTGCTATAGTATTCTACGAGAACATTCATAAAAAGAGTGGTGTGCTTCATTGTAGATGACTGGAGTTAAAAAAGGAAAGTACATTTTATTCATGATTGTCGTTGGTCTTTTTGCTTTTTCTTCTCTCTTCTCCCTCCCCGCAGCACATTGAAAGAATGCAGTCGACGTCAATGTCTTCTTTACTTTCCAACAAAAGATCAACATCGATGGTCCGTGCATCCGTGTTTGTGGATCCGCAGCCGATGCCATCAGGTGATACAGCAAGTAGTCACCCATCCCTTAACATTACTACTTCTCGTCAACCAAACTTTGCAAACAAGTCAGCACTTGCACCTATTGGTGCACGTAGAGCCTTTGGCGAAATCACCAACCATCCTCGTCAACAATCGAACACTTGTTTTCAACCAATGCATGAAAAGCTGTCAGTTTTTCATTCACCTGCAACACCGCCGCAGCAAAAAGATCCAATTTCTCGATTCCATACACCCAACTTTGACCTTTTCGGTACCGAGATCCATCCTTTTGGTTTGAATCCACTGGGACGAGCCAATGCAGCATCTTTTGGACAAAGTACGTGATCTATGAAAGTGATGGCTGACTCTTAAATTATCTCTTCAGGAACTATCATCACTCCGTCGCAGCAGCATATTTCGCGGCATATATGCATCACACATCTTCCAGTGGATATAGATGCATGTGCCCTTGTTAAAACATTGGAGGTATGTACTTTATTTCAGGATGATACATTTTATATAGTTAACATGGGCATAATAGACCTTTGGAGTTATCAGTGATATTTATCCAGAGTACCTTGTAACCAATCACTCTTTGACAGTATCCTACTATGATCTACGCAGTGCAACTCAGGCAGTGGATGCCCTTCAAGCCCTTGGAGAACATGCGTTGTCCTATGAATATAAGCATGTGCAAGTTGACTTTTATTCGGATCGCAAACTTTCCTTTCTTCATGGCCGTGATGACAGCATTACTGAAGCAGCGATCGTCATTGTTACAATGTTGTCTTCTGGTGCAAGGGATAACATGGATGTTTTCGACTACAAGGTAAGTAATACAATGGTATTAACACCACAATGGCTGATCTCATGATCATAGGGCTTTTTCCAACACTGGGGTGATATACGAGCCATTGTTCCATTAGACTCTTTCCCTGATCGGTTGATTGTTCAAATCGAATTCTTTGACACGAGATCCGCTGAACGCATTATTACTCAAGTCAATGAACAAGTATACGAGGTAAATACACAATGATCATGCAACTATGACAGTGATTGTATTAACTTGAATAATAATAGGGTATCATTTTTCAAGTATCGCATCCATCATCTCGTGTTGGAGGACTTGTCAAACCATGGAGCGATGGTTTTGTCAATCGACCAGACAATCGGATCAATGATGCCATGATCGAGAATGGATTACAGCAGCATTTGACATATCCATTTGGTCCATCCCTTCTTCACTCACAACAACAACGCAATGATATGATAGCGGATCAAAGCAATCATGATGCAATGCAGACGACCGATGCTTTTAGCTTGTTTGCAAACAATTCTCATCTCCTTCGCCTTGGTATTCCACCAACATCATCCGTTGTTCCACCATCCAATGATATTCGAAAGTACCAAGCATTGGAACCGATGGGCGAGGAACCATTGATGGTATCATCCCCAACTGAAGATACGATGCAAGAGGTGCCACTCATCATACCAGAAAGAAGACCCAGTGTAGCTACAAGATCATCCTCCATTTCATCCTTGAGAGCCATTACAACAAGTCCTGCTGACGGTAGCAACAACCTATTTGTTCCCGAACGTGTGATCGATGGTATGTTTCAAAGACAATGAAAACAAGGATCCCTTTGTTCATCTTTTTCTCTTTCAAAGGTTCTGATACGCGCACCACATTTATGATCCGAAATATCCCCAACAAGTACACCCAGGTAATGAATGGTCATGGTGCTGATGGTATCATTAATTAATGTCATTCATTTAGCAAATGTTGAAAGAAAGCATCGACGCTACACATCATGGGACTTATGACTTTCTCTATCTACGGATTGATTTTCAAAACAAGTGCAATGTAGGTTATGCGTTTATCAATTTTATCAATGTCAAGTAAGTACTACTTATCCAAGATGATCATGTTTCATTCACTTAATTATATCCAAGGTCGGTCATTTCCTTTGCCCAAGAGCGAGTCGGAAAGCGTTGGTATGTTGTTGCGGGTGCCATTGTCATCACCTATCACTCATGATGGAAGATAATAGGAGCCGGTTCAATTCGGAAAAGCGTTGTTCACTGTCTTATGCCAACATTCAAGGAAAAGATGCTCTTGTGGACAAGTTTCGCAATTCAACAGTGATGGATGAACCTCCTTCTTACAGACCAATGCTCTTCTATTCATCGGGCCCTCACGTGGGTGAACAGCAGGTACAAAAGAGTGGAAATAATACTTGCATTGTGTATTAACTCGACCTTGTTTACTTTAGCCATTCCCTGAACCTACTTTATCTGCAGAAACACGCTACCAACGACGACGACGAACAAGTGGACACCATAGACATGAGAAGAGACAATAATCCTTTATATTCACTTTCGCAAAGAGGATAGTTCCTGTTCCTATGTCAATACCATTAGTTCAAATGTCATTTGCTTCCCACTGTTAAAATATACAGAGGATAAAATATATAACATGTTGCTTGGTTTTAATCGTCTCTGTTGTTGTTAAGAAATACATTGTATCTTATGCATAGTGATGTTTACATCCTGGACACCCAATCCATACACTTGGCCATAAGGATATTCAAACGCCTACTTTTGTGTGAGTGTAACTGATTATCCGAGCACTGCATCATGTCATTTCAAGACCCCTATTTCAAGTTGGCAAGTGATTAAAGTTTTACCCTTGACTGAGAAAAACCAATTCCATCTGCCAGGTTATGATGGCATTGCACAACATACATGTGCTTTTATTGGTGGTTGACATGATGATTGTGCCATTTTTGTAGTATCCATAATAGTATCTATATATATATAGAGAAGATGTGGATGGTTGGAGATCATCCATTTGCCTGAGATTTATTTTCCTTTGCAGATACGGAGTTAAGTATGATATCATAGTATCCAGCTGTGTGTGATGAACTGAAACAATAGATGAAAGACATATATGTGTATATATATATGCAAGGTATCGGTAGTAAGGAGGTGGGATTCTCTGTATAAACTCGTGCTGGTATTGCACTCTAGGTCGTCAGTTTACGTAACGCGACAAAGAAGCCATGATATCATTCTACTGATGACAAAGGGGTGTACAAGATGGTTTAGTTAAACCCTTTATTTAGCTATTGAGAAGGGGTGAGTTTGTGCAAGGTTGCTGTGTATCATGTTATGTGTGTATGTGCGGGGTGTTTGAGTGCAAAATGTTTAGCTTGTCTTGAAGCATAGGACACCGAGATGCACTTATCGTAAACAAAAGGCTGTACTTTTCCGATTTCAGTAGGGCAGGCAGAACTTTCTCTTTCCTTTTCCCAGCACGGTAAACCGTCGGATAACACTTGTTCCTCATACAACACTCTCTTTCCTTCCGACAACCCCCCAACACCTTATTATTATACAACACACACGTCGAACGACATTATAATACAAAACGAGAGAAGTGTACGAGAAAGAGAGAGAGTGAGTGAGCTTTGTTCACTATGAACGTTCCTTCAACACCTACCCCGTCTTCAACAAGCGGGCAAACAACAACAGCTACACCACTACCACCACCACCACTATTACAACAAACAACCAAAACCGACATGTCCATGCCTCCTTCATCATCAACCGCCATTCAGTCCATCTATGCTGAAACATTCTCAGTCGTTGGAAACGAGTTTTTAAGCGTTCTTGTCCGAGAGTTGGCTCGTTGTACTCAATCACAGCATGTTCTGATCTACCAACTCATGACACGACAAGACTATAATGAAATGGAAAAGCACAACTCTTGCATGACCCAGTTGCCACCCTCTAGTTCCATGACCCACAGCACAGAGCGATCGCCTATAGGGTCACCTCATCACCAAGCAACAAGCAGTAGTAGTAATAGTAGTCGAGGGCGACCTTTATCCAAAAGCCATAGCAACGATGAAGAAGAAGTATTGATGATCCGTGCATCCCATTCCACATCACCCCAGTTGTAAGTTGAAAGCATTTATCATCATTGAAGGAACTGAACTAGAATATCATCTAGTGGTCAACATGCAGTTTTGCCATTATCTGCCATAGAAGATACGCCATTCATGAATACGATACTTGAATCTACTTGTTCCATATCCAATAGGGCCCTACTCGATTCGCCAGTGTTTCCAATGATTGACAGCTTTGTTGGGATTCGACTTCATGCAACAAGCAATACTAAAGAAGCTTACACATTGGGTATGCTTTGTATCCTCGACAGCAAACCTATGGATCCTGCCATGTTACAGAAGGCACAGCACTTGTTACTAGCCGTACAACAAAGGACTTCATGTGAATTGGAGCGGGTGGTTCATGAAGAATGTCTTGTTCGTGCCAAAAATGCAGCAAAAATGGATGCCGAGAGCAAAATCAAGTTTCTTGCAGACATGAGCCATGAAATCAGGCAAGTGATAGCTGTTAGGGTGATAAGCGTAGTTACTTATACCATGGATAGAACACCAATGAACGCTGTGATTGCACTTACAGATTTATTACTGCAAGAACGATCCTCACTTAATCATGAGCAAACTGAGCATTTGGAAGTGATTCAAACAAGTGGACATCATTTATTGACGGTAAGGAATAAGAAAAAGAGACGGAATGGCAAGAAACTGATAACAACGGTTAGGTCATCAATGATATTCTTGATTTATCAAAAATCAACCACGATCCAAAATTCAAGCTGGAACATCGTCGGTTTAGTCTTCGTAAATGTGTAAAAGGTAATGGTGAACTTTTTTATGTTGGTTCATGGGAACTCACGTTGATGTTTCAGATGCATTGAATATGGCCCGGCATCAGGCATCCATGACCCAACAAGGCAAGGTCGTCAGTGTCTTTGAATATCCGCAACATGTCCATGATCAGTTACCCTTACGACAAATGATATCTGAGCTTGAGAGGGTGAACTTTTTACCAACAAGGAAATCACATCATTCAGGGAAAACACGTTTACCTCTTTTATGGCGGATTGATGCTGATGTGCCTGACATTCTTATGGGTGACACAATGCGATTGACACAAATCTTGCTCAATTTATGCTCGAATGCAGTCAAAGTATGTAATGTCGATGCCCTATATCAAAAGCCAAAATCACTCATAGCTAGGTTCTAGTTTACTAGAGAAGGCGGTATACGTGTCAGGATCAAGCGTTATGTACCAACCCCTTTCCAAACTGTACCCAAAGAGGAATCTGTAAAGACCTTCAAGCAGCGGTATGATGCAAAGATTGAAACCATGTGGTCACGTGCTATGCGTCGTATGAACAGTGATGGCAAGAACGGAACACAAGAAGTATGCAGTGATGACAATGATGAATGTACATTGGAGAAGGCTATTCTGGAAATATCAGTCACCGATACTGGTATTGGCATTCCCACGGATCGACTTCCTCAACTCTTCAAATCGTTTTCACAAATTGACATATCTACTGCACGACGCTATGGTGGTACAGGACTTGGTCTAGCTATATCAAGTACACTTGTCAATCACATGGGCGGTGGTCTCTGGGTTGAATCAGAAGAACAACTTGGTTCCTGCTTTGCATTGACATTACCCTTGTCCATTGCACCCAATGATACCATTGATGATACTGTGGGTGCAGAGAGTGCAAGTACCAACAGTGTGCTTACTTCACCCCCTTCACCTGTATCGACATTTTCGGATGGCAATGTCAGTGTGGGTTCTGCAGCTGATCCCACTGGATCACCTTTACATCAGGGCGATTCTCAACATCAACAACAACAACAATCCATTACATCACCCAATTATCAATCCTCGCCATATTCTGGAACGCCAGTACAAGCATCATCGTCCGATACAAACGAGCCAGACTCGAGTGAATATATACCCAAATTCTCGCAGGACGATGATATCAACAAGGATTCCATGTCAACTACTATTACTACTACTACCACCACCGCTACTACTCCTTCTCCTGCAACTACCACCAACACTACAACTGCTACCAAATCCCCCATGGAATTCTCACGGCATGCTCGCACACCCAAACAACGATATCATCATCATAAAAAGACAAGTAATGATGAAAACATTGCAATGATGTACCCCATCAAAATTATGCTTGCAGAAGACAATGTTTGTAAGTATCATCATGCGTTATTTGACATTCGAGTGATTGATGAATATGGGCGGTTTATTTATTTAGTGAATCAGAAAATTGCCATCAGTATCCTCAAACGACTGGGCTATCATGATGTGGTGGTTGCCAACAACGGACGTGAAGTTTTGGAATTAATGCGAGAGATCAAGTTTGATGTTATATTTGTAAGTCATTTATATGGCTAAAAGGGAGTTTACTAACGTGGGATGGATTTAGATGGATTTGTATATGCCGGAAATGGATGGATTGGAAGCTACCCGAGCCATTATATCAGAACGTGAATCAGGCACCAGGGAAAACGATCATGCAGCACCCTTAATGAATGTTTCTGAAGTATATATTATTGCGTTAACAGCATCAGCGTCACGCCAAGATCGACAAATATGTATTGATGCAGGAATGAACGACTTTATCAGCAAACCATTCACCATGATGGAAATGAAGGCATCATTGAAGAATTGTGTTACCAAGAGGAAAAAAAGAAGAAAACAGCAACAAGATGATGAAGATCGATATCACACAATGAACGAGGATGATCCAATGACAGGAGTGGCAAGGACTGGTACATTGACGGATGGCGATAATAGTAATGCATCATTCTCAAAGTCCCCAGAGTATTTTATTTTCTGATTGTCCACCCATTCCCTAAGCATAGGATTCTTATTGTATATCAGTCAATAACAAAGAAACATGTCTTTTTTTTTTTTACTCCATGTTGTCAAATGCGGCGAATCAAAGCCAATTGCATAGGTCGTACATACAATACTGACTTTGAACCAACCAATGCAGGTTGCTTGATAAATGATAATGCGCAGCACCTCTCTTTTTTCTTTCATTGTTGTTGTTCCCGACAAGAACTATGAACCAAGGACAACGAGACCAAAACCAAGGACCACGTCGTAATCGAACCGCACAATTTAATGCTCGTGCTCGTAATCGAGTTCGAGGTCCCACTACGGCATTGACAAGTTTCTTGAGAGTAAATGTCACTTGCTCCATTGCCATGATTCGATACTCATTGATTTCTTTCAGGAACAAGGTATTCATGTGGTGAATCGGAATATTCGCAGTCGACAGCGACGAGCACAGGAACAAAGAGAAGCTGCTGCTGCTACTGCTGCTGCTGCAACAACTACCAATTCGAATGATGCTACAACTACTACTACGGGCGATGATGCAACAGGTGACAACTCTGAAGCATCCTCCACCACCACCATATCATCACCACAAGGCAACACTTCTATATTATATATGCCAGGAAGGCGTGGTCGACGATCTGAAGCTGCCCAAAATATCATTGCTCAAGCTGAAGCATCCTCCTCCTCATCAAAGAAAAAGACCCCCAAGAAACGCAAAAAGGACGACGATGATTATCAAGATAGCAGTGGCAGTGAAACGGATGATGGTACATTTATTCCTACATCACGACCTCCTCGTACCAAGATTGTCTTTTGTGAAAAATGCAAAAGTCGTTTCTCTCGTTCCATGACTCAAAACTTGGATATTCAATTGGAGAATCTTTGTCCCAATTGTCGTGGTGAACCAAGTAGTTCAAAATCAAAGCCGCCTCGTAAACAACGCAATCTCAATCGATCTGGGAAAAAGGATGGTCAAAAAGTATCATCACTTCAAGATATTTGTATAAATGTAAGTGCACCATCTTTTTATCCTGTCAAACCTGACTTGCGAAAATGGATAGGTATTGGTCAAATATATTGATCATGTCGAAGAATTTGGAGAGATTGGCATTGATAACCTGGACAAGATTGCAAAGATCATTTGTCGCAACCGCAAACTCAACAATCAAACACTACGCCTCCTATTAAATCCACGCATGACAAAGCTTGCTCTTTATGATTGTTCAAGTAAGGAATAACAATCATGGATTCAATGATAGGTGACTGAATGAAATGATAGATGTGGATAATGATGGATTTGCCAATGTTGCTCATTTCTGCTACGATTTAATGGAGCTCAGACTTACTTACTGTGGACAATTGACATCCGAGGTGCTTCAGATGTATGCAGAACGAATGAAGAAACTCCAAAGCATTGATCTCTCAGGCCCTTATATGGTGTATGAAGCAGAATGGATCCGGTTTTTCAAGACTATCGGCAAACGACTCAAGAAATTCATACTGCATCATTCTTTTCGATTCACCAAGGATTGCATGACAACATTGGCTGATCAGTGCCCTGACTTGGAGTCGCTTGCATTCTCGGATACGCCCATGTTGAATGATGACTGGCTCGAGGTGATTGGACGGTTTGAAAAACTCGAAAAGCTTCGGTTGGCATGGCCAGATGACAAGCAACATATTTCATCCGAATCGTTGATTACTTTGATTACCAAGATTGGACCCAACCTTACCGAATTGGCTTTACCAGGTTGCACCCAAGTGGATGATGATGTCTTGATCAAAGCTATCATGGAGCATTGTCCCAAACTCAAGGTCCTTGATCTTGCACATTGTCATTTGATATCATCGGAAGGTGTTCAGACCTTGTTTACGGAATGGGCATCACGTTATCCAAAAGGTGGATTGGAGCATCTTAATCTTTCTCGGTGTCTCGAATTGGATGATAAAGCACTTGAATCGATCCTTGCATACGCTGCTGGGACATTAAAGACCTTGAATCTTCACAGTCTCGATTTGCTATCTTCTTCTGGACTAGAAATGATTGCCGGTGATTTCAAGCAAGATGATCAAGATAAAAAGAACAAATCAGCAAATAGGAAAAAATCAACCGATAAGAAACCAGCCATCGCTTGCAAGCAGCTCAAACAATTGGATTGCTCATTTGTACGCTCCATGGATGACTATGTACTCAAGAAACTTTCCGTTGCATGCAGTGCTCTTCAAGAATTGAATGTCTGGGGTTGTTATCAGGTTTGTGGTAGTATTTATACATGCTATGATGATGATCACTCATGTTGTTCTCTAGTTGACGGATCAAATTCTATTACCACCTACATTGCGAGTCTGTGGCAGGGAAATGGCTTCATAAGCATGTATATTGAAACGAAGATCAGCAAGTTCATTCATATAAAGTACGGTAGTCATCCATATATTAGCTCAATCATTTGCATTTAAAAGCAGTTCAATCCTTTGCGTTTACTATTCAATATATTGCTACTATCTTATAATACGATACAGGAACTGTATATAACAAGATCATGGAATATCTAGGGTGGTGGGATCATATGCTCCTTGTGCGGAAGGAAAAAAAAAGTGCCACGCCAATGAGCGAGCCTAATTTCGGCTTCGTCGTCTTTCTTCTTTTTTGTGTTAACGCGCTTTTCTACACAGCATGAGCAACGCACCATTTTATTACAACCATCCACCCAATGCTACTGGCGTCACACCTTCCATGATGGGAGCGCCTGTTGCAGGACGAGGAATGAGCCCAGCACAAATGGGCATGCCCTACATGCAGCAGCAAGGACCTTTTAGAAATATGGGACCTGATCCATCGATGCATCGCAAACGAGCTCAGAACAAGGTAATAAGCAATGACACATTGGAGTTCATTTATGGTTTTCAAACAAATATATTAGACTCCTCGTCAAGGTGCAGGCGTAATAGAAGATGGGGATGAACCATCAGGTGGTAAGTGAGAGGACTATGTGTATAAGCGAGTGCTATGGGTTAAACCATGATATGTATACTAGATGAACTGGATGATATCTCTGCACGTGACATTGCTATGGCGCGTTATAAACGTAATCACGATTATCTTTCTGAAATATTCACACCCTATAATGCCTGTAAGTACTTTTGTGATCATCCATGCTTTAATGTTAACATATCTCATAGCTTCCATCACACCACCCCCACTCGATGTACCACAAAGCAAAGCCGAATTAAACAAGTTGATTGTCAGTATAAGTCAAATCATTATTGACCGTCCAATACTAATATGGATTATAGGAAGAAGAGCAAAAAGCGATCGAAGCAAGGATCACAAAGCAGCAAGAACTATTGAAATCAGTGGAAATGAAGCGCGATAGTTTTTGGGAGGCAATGACACAATTGGATACTGCATCAACAACTGAGGTATGATAAATAAGAAAGAGATACAAGGAAGGTTGATAGTTAATGTATCATGTACAATAGGACATGTCAAAATCAACAGAGCAATTTGAACGAATGGCGGACATAAAAGTGGAGCAAACAATGAGCAATGTTCACACTGTACAAATCCCAGGATTGGAACCAGAGCAACCATCGACATTAGCAACAGCTCCATCCTCCTCAAACAACACTGGCGAAAGTAAGGGTGGATCAATGACACCGGCTGCTGTAGCAGCAGCAAGGGAAGGAGAATCACAATCAGGACCAACGAATATGGATTTATTCCAGTCTTACCCATCACAAGATGATAGGAGTGGCGACAACAATAATGCAAACCGAAATGACGATGACAACAGTAACGATTTCTTCAATGAAATGGTCAACACGGGTCAAGAAGATGATGGTGGTAGCGTTAGCGAGTTCTTGAACACGGGAGACATGGACTTTGAACCAAGTGAAAAGCAAGATGGTGATCAAAATAACATGACAGATGAACAAAGGAGGGATTAGATATATTATATGATGACACAATATATTGCATTTCAAAAAGATGATATTCTAGTTGTAAAATATGAGCAAGTGCGTGCGTGTGTGTGTGTTTGTATCTGCGACAAGAAAGTTCTACGCCACGTTGTGTGGGGTATATCGTGTTGTTTCATCTCTTACTTTTTTAGAGTGGTTGTCGCTAGGAAGCCGCTATATCCACCCCATGGGACGTGGAGTGGTGGTGCCCTATGCCAAAGTTGTGTGACAACAATGACATGTCTCTTTCTAATCGAAGTGTGCTTATGATAGCAGCGAGTGATAGATATATAGAAAATACTGTGATAGCAAATAAATGTCATTGTTCGATGATGGATCTATCACCTACCCTATTATGGTTATGCCAGTTATTGGTTTATGCATGAACAATTAATCAAGCCATGCAACATCTCCCTTATCTTTGTGAGCACAGATACTCTCACGGTCACATGTACATATAAAAGGATATGTTGTTGCGCAGCATCTTATTCCCATACATCATTCTTCCTCTTTTATAATTTCTTGGTTGCTTGCTCAAGTTCTGGTGTGTATCATGGTGAACATTATTCCTGTGAATGAAAGGTTTCCTGTATATTGATTGCGCTCATTTCTACGTTGTTGTTGTTATCCTAACTCCCATTATCATAGTGGACAATACATATTGTGATACAATTTGATCCTTCGAATCAGGTAAAAAGCTATCGTCATATACGTTTGATGGATCATATACTCATCACATGCCTATTTTCTTTCTTTCGACATAGCTTCTTACGGTGATACATCTGAAGAAATTTGGATCAGCAGCAACATAATGCATTTGATAAGGTGCGCTTAACCAGATGGTCGGTGTGCAAGTATCTGAGCCAGCCTACTAAATGTTTTGACATCCGATGGCGGCATAAAGACACCACTACCACCACAGATCCCATGGGGTGGATATAATGGCATCCCTGACATGATACCAGTCAGATGTCCAGCAGTTGAAATATGACATGATAATAGTTGGATATGTACGTAAGTCGTTAAACAACGACTCTCGAGAAACTAGAGTGCAATATCTCCAGATAATGGTTAACAGGTCGCGACAAAGATCTTTGGCAACCAAGGTATTTGTATCACCTGCATCTGCCGGATATCAACCAATTTTATCAAGAAAGACACACCACGACAACAAAGTATACTGGATCAGTTGAAAGAAATTGATGGAACAACACAAGGTAAGTGACATTTTGCAAATATTCGTAGTGATTAAATTTTTCCATAGATCTTCTTCAGTACCTATAGGTTGCGAAACAAGATGTCTGTCTTATATGTATTGACTCTGTGGGATTAACAACCAATGTGGTTGGCCTTGAACGATTTTTGGGGTCGATAACTACACACTGCATGATGAAAATACTCTCTTTACTCAAGAAGATTGGCAACAAAATTCTGGCATTCTTGATGTGTTCAACTGCAGAAACGGTGCTTGTCAAGATCCAAATAATTAAAATACACACAAGATACCACCTCTCTTACCTTCTTTGTCACCATCTCTTCTACATTTTTCACTGCCTTTGTCACCATCTTTTAACCTGCCACATCCATACCATATCTAGTTCTATGCCAGTTCCATCGTTTACTATAATCACCCCAATATCAACAATGTGGTCCGGATTGTATGGTTTGTTGCTTTACAATCCAATTGAATAAAATCAATAAAGATCACTTTCTATTTGTTTCTATCAATTCATTTTCTCTACAGAATCTTCATACATTTTATACCCATTGGGGGTCGTTAATGATTTGAACCTTGGGAATCAAAACTGGGATTCTTGGATTTTTCTCGAAGCATATCTCGATGTTTCATATCGTTCATGCGTTGGATCAGGTTTGTCTATTTTGTTCATTGTCTTCCCTACAAAATATGAGACAACGTGCTTGGCTACACGTGATTTTTGTCGCCATGGTAGCAGTTGCAAAATAACAGCAAACAGTAAAAAAGAAAAAGAAGAAAAAAAATCATGTGAGCCTAGCAGCAATCATGGCACCATGTCAGTCATAAAAACAGCAATCGTGGTACCAGCTGGTTTGGTACCATGTCGGTCATAAATCTTGACTCCAGCGATATATATATCCCCATGCTACATTGTATCTTCTGCTCTACAGCAATCATGGTACCATGTCAGTTAGAAAAACAGCAATCGTGGTACCAGGCTGGTACCATGTCAGTCATGTTATATTGTTCGAGCTACAGGTTGTTTCCAATCAACTGGTGGACAATACATTTCACGGTGGCGTTGGCATTTTAGTCAGATGGCTGTTGTTGATTTTTGATTTGGTGTGGTGAAGGATTTCAATTCAGCGTTTATTCTTTAATGCAATGGCGCCTACATTCTTTCATTATCCAGCATTTTCTCGCTTGATGAACAAATTCAGACGTTGCTGATTCTCAGCTATACTTAGATGCTTACCATAGACGCGATAGTTGACGTTATGAAAAAAGGGGAACACCTCACGCAATAATATAGTACTATGGTAGGCGCCATTGCACAAATTGAAATCCTTCACCACGCCAAGTCAAAAATCACCAGCAGCCATCTCACTAAAATGCCAACGCCATCTTGAAATGTATTGTCCGCCAGTTGATTGGAAAAAATCTGTATACTTGAATTGGAAAATGTATTGACATATCTAAAACTGTACTGCTAGATCAACATTTGTATCGAGAGGCAAAGATTTTATTACTGAGCCAACTGAAATGTATCATGACCACCAATTTTTGTATTTTCAAACGCAAAGCGCTGTAGTACATTGCTGTTTTGACAGAGCTGGCGTATCACCCAAGAACCAATGAAATGATAATGTCCACATGGCATCTGTTACCAGGAGATTCTTCTTTTGCCACACAAATCCAACTCTGACATGTTTGTCAGATACATATTTATTATCATCTCGTGTGAGCATCCATCTTTAAACCCTATGCGTTACGAAAGAGGATACGCGCGTATTTACCAATGACATGCAAACCGCGTTTGATGACAGGTCTTTTCACAGTTTAATATATGCGATGTGTCTGAAATGGCATGACGGTATGATGTGTGTCAAAAGCAAACTGTGCTACAAGTACAAGGTTACATCTTGTTTCCAGGATAAAAGGGGAAAAGCCTAAACGAAATGGTGATGATCTGACACGCAAGATGGAATTAGGGTTGGAAGCGATCCGTGGGGATGGTTGTTTATCCAGCATACAAATAAGCTTGCAAGGGAACTATGGATGATGAGATGTGTGAATGTGACACGAAGATGTAGCGTGTACTCTTGGATGTTTGGTGTTAAACGTCATGGCGGAAAGGTTTCCGACGTGTCTCGAGTTGACGGATATCTACTTTTTCTCTTTTATCCAGATATAAAGCATGGTGAATTTATTATTCCCGCGACCATTTCAATGATATTATTGAGTGGATTGCATAATTGTTGATTTCGTGAAAGAAGAGATGGGATGGTGGTGAAAACGCGGCTGCATAATCTTGCTGCAAGCTGTTTCAAATCCATTTGTTTATCTTTTTTAGTACATGACAAACTACACAATTTGGATACAATTGATTGATTGCTCACTATCCTCACAATGCATCATGAGAGCGAGTATTTAAGCATGCTCCATGCGCGTATTTTTACCCCACAATTGTTGAACTTGATCACACAACATCCAAAGTCATGCACGGTCTCGTGAATTGCAGCCCAACTTCTAACGTTCAACCCATCAACTTGACTGGTGGTCAATGGTATGTATTGCAAAATAATGCGTGATTTTTCTTTTCACATAACCGTCAACTTACATATCCTTGCCATCCTTGCGACTACTAGCACACACTGTGGCCAGGTAAGACAAGGAAAAACCGCTCATTTCGATTATTGACATGAATGTATAGTATGGGCATTCTCGTGGCACTTGTGTACTGCTTCGGCCCAAGTAACACCATTATCCCCAATGCTGTTTGTTGTTTTGTTCATCACATATGCTTGTTTCTCCCAAGCCTTTCGTTACCCAGTATATCCACCCGATACCAACATCATCCCATAATTCATCGACTTGTATGTTTTACCTAGTTTCGCTACCAACACTGTGCTTTGTACATATATCACTTTCATCATCACAGTCAAAACCTGCGTTATGTATGTTTTCCTTTTTCATTGCCACCTTTAATCTTCCATGGATGACGATAAAAGTAATAAAATGTTTCTGTACTATGTAAGAAGAAAAGCTATGCTCTTTTAGATCAGCTCAAAGTATCGCTTGAGCTCATAATCGGTCACAGCACTCTGGTATAGATTCCATTCATGTTTCCGGCTCACAATGTAATGGTCAACAAACTGGTCACCAAGCACTTGACGAGCAATGGATTTTTCTTCACCCATGGCTATGATAGCTTCTTGCAAATTTCGAGCTAAGCGTGCTCCACCAGATGATGCCTTGTCCTTTCCATGGTCCAGGGGTGGAACAGGTACAGATTGCTTTGTCTTGATACCCCAGTAGCCAGCTTTAAGTATAGCTGCCATGGCAAGTGGTGGATTCACATCTGCTCCCGGAACACGCTAATAGAAAAAACAATGAATGAGTATATCTATATATGACATGTTACAATCGATTCACATTACCACTTCCAAACGTGTCGCATTAGGTAATGCGGAGGGAGGAACAATAACTCGGATGGCACCCATGCGATTTTCAATACCCCAACTCACAGTGACAGGTGCCCATTGATTTTCTACCAATCGTTTGTAGCTATGTAATGTGTGTGAACAGCCCGTCATCAATTATTTCATCATCCCCATTGTTGATTTACCTGTTGACAGTGGGTGCCAATATGGCAAGAATGCTAGGAAGAGCATGCAAAACACCAGCAACAAAGTGAACCATGGTGTTGCTCATTGCAGGATGTACAGAGGATGCGTCTGATGCATCACGTGGGGTAAACAAGTTTCGTCCTTGTTCATCTTTAAGACTAATGTGCATATGACCTGAGCATCCCATACGTTCCTGATCAGGCTTGGCCATAAATGTAGCCATTAAACCATGCTGAAGCGCAATTTGTTTCATGGATGTTTTTAACAGAGCAGCACGATCACCCGCCTCACTTGCATTTTGGTATGCCACAGCCGCCTCATAGATACCAGGTCCCATTTCAGTGTGCCATGCTTCCAATTCAATATTGAACTCACGTAACCAGTCATATGCATGATAATAGAACTCTTGGTTTTGTGTAGGTCGCAAAAAGGAAAAGCCAAAATTCCCCAAAGTCAATGGTGTACGATTGACAAATCCCTTGGATGCCAAACTCTCGGGTGTTTCTAAGGTACCAAGTCAAACTTCCCAAACGGTGGAATTCCTCCTCTCTTTCTTCTTTTCTCTTTACCTTTGAAGCAGAAAAATTCAAGCTCGATACCAATATAAGGTGTACAACCAAACTCTTGTTGAAACTCTTTCTCGACACCACGTACCAAGCCGCGTGGACTGCAGAAAATAGGTTCTTGGGTTCGAGGATGGAAAACATCTACCAAGAAGAAAGGTGTATTGTGCTCCCAGGGTATGCGTCGGAATGATTTGAGATCCACTTTGCATATCAAATCACCAAAACCACCCTCCTCGTCATTGAATTCAGTTTTTTCAAAGTACATGCGATCATGGAGATCCCATCCAAATAAGACGCTGCAAAAACCTACAGTGTGTGTAAGCACCTATGCATATCATCACGGTTGTCAAGCAATACCAAAGCCATTGGTGAGCGTTTGCAAAAAGCGCGTCTTGTTGATCATTTTGCCACGTAATACGCCATCCATATCCAACACAGCAATCTTGACCTTGGTATCGTCTTTGAGGAGATTTTCGATATTATCCAAAGTAGCAACCATAGTAGGCGAATCTGCAGTCATAGTGTAGTGTGTCGAGAAAGAGCAAGTGAGCGAAATGAAGAGTAAGAAGAGAAAGAGAGAAAGAGAGAAACCTATATACGTAAACCAAAGAAACGGATGTGTGATGCAGCCCCGCACGACATACTACATGATATAGGCACATGTTTGTCTCTCCCCGTGTACCATGCAGAGTATGAACCTTGCATGGGCGTTTTGCAAAGTTGTACGAGTTACATTAATCATGCATTAGCTTACATTTGATACTTTCTTGATCTCCAATATATCATATCTTTACTTTTCAATCCTATCAATTCGACATGTACATTGAATCCATTCCTGTTTGATCATTCATAGTTGTCAACGATCTAAAAAGCACAACAGCAAAAGGTGTTGCTGGTGATGATGATGTATGTTACGTTGCACAAGGGGGTCATTTTGGGTTTAGCTTCAAAGGGTGCATGGTCCATCATCCCCTTCCTCGACCTTTTCCCGTGATATATATATAAATCATTTCTGACATGCAATGAAAAGGTTAAAATCCCAGAATAAAAATCCATAAAGTCGGATGGGTGTCACTCTCCTGAAAGTAAAACCGATAAAAACTATTCCTTCCAACATTTCCACACAAGTGCTGTATAAGTGCATAAACGCACAAATCATGCTGTTGCATGACGCGTTCCCCAAAAGGAAAATACGGAATGACTGTATCATGTTTTACATGGCGTACGATATTATATTATGTATACAATACTATGTTATAATGCTATCTGTATGCGTCACTATCTTTAGATCCAACTGTCCAGCAGTATCATGGTTCCTCAGTACAGGCTCCACATGCTGATGCGTGTATCCTTTGACGCGCCTATCAGCCAATGATCCACATTGTCATCCAATTTCTCAGCAAAGTCTATCGCATAAACGCTTTCACGATGATAGGATAACACTGCCAAAGGTTTCAAAGATTTGAATGAGAATACACGTATCCTAAATGATAGATTATGAATATCGAAAAGGTGTTTGTAGATACCCAAATATTTACCTTCCATCAAGGCCACCTGTGGCAAAAATCTTGCTGTCGTGCCGAATAGCGACCGTGTTTAAGCCGGATTTTTTGGCCAAAGTCTTGTTCACCACAGATGCTTCTGGATTACCAAACAGTGTGTACTTGACTACTTCTCTACCGGCCGAAGTTGAGATGCCAAATTGACGATCCATATCCACAGCAAGCGCAAGAACTATTTCGATGGATTTAATCTATATCCACTATGCTCATTCATTGACTTACTAGGCTCTGTATGCTCTTTTGCATCCCACAACAGTAATTTCTGATCCATTTGCCATAGACACACTGAACCATCTTCATAGCCGGCCAAACAATAAACATGGGATCCCTCTGAGAATAACTGTACTGCCATGCAAAGTCTTCGTTGTTCTTGCTCTTCCTCGCCCACACCATGATAAAGCCATTGATCCTTTTCTAGGCAATACACGTCGATCTATCGATGGATGATGAATATCGACAAAGCTGAATTTTGTTGCTAGAGTGGAATACCTTTGTAGTATCACCTCGAAAGGGGAGCGCGATCAAAGTGTCATCTGAAAAAGTGATATGCATGAATGATCTGTTACGAGTAATATGTGATCTTAGTTACCTTGATGCTTGCAAAGAGATAAGCGACAGAAGTTTAGAGATACATAAGGTATGGATTGCAATAACTCCTTGGATGAATTGCCGTCGACGTCCAAAAATAACCTCCAAACATGAATAGCATTGTCACGGCCCTGACTACAATACTGCATAAGCACCATTTTCGCATTCATGCTTCCTAGACCACTTGCCTTATTAATTTGCTTCCGTTGTCATATGCGACGATATGTGTGCAGTCTTTTTCGTGAGCTTTCCACTCGAGAATGACGCGACGTGAGCGCATTTTCCAAATCAACACCATGCCACTTGCATCGCTACATTACAGTCATTAAAGGTCTATTATTGAACAGCATGTGTTGCTATTACCTGGAAGCTAAATATTGGTCATTGGCAAATAGTGTCACTGCATTGACAGCAGCGATATGTTTTCGAAAGACATAAGCTGGAGTTTGTACTGCTGCTGAATTCATGTTACAGGTGAAAGAAACAAAGAGCAACGGTAGCAATGCGAATTCCTGCACGAAACATTTTATTGTCTATGAATAGTTCTATCTCTTTTGGTTATAAATCGCCTTCTTGACTCAACACCCATTCCACGGCGTGTTCAACATGATCAACCACTGCATTGGCTGGATATAGTGTCGAGTTACCAGGTCCACGGAAAACACCTGTTCGAACAAGTACGCTGGACCATCCATAACCACTGGCTCCTTTGATATCGGCTGCTGGATTATCACCCACAGCATAAACACGTTTCGGTTTGTAACCTTGCAATGACTCAAGAACACCTTCAGCATAGGCATAAGTTGTAGCATGTGGTTTGCCATAGGATGTAGACTGAAGTTGTTCACCAGTCAAAGTATAATAAACATGTTCAATGGCGGCTTTAAAGGATCCTTGACCAAGTCGTGGCACTGGAAATTCAGTGCTCCATACCTACTCAATGATGAGCACTTGCAATAACACAGGATACCATTATCATCACACTTACGACATCATTCTATATCACTTGGATCAGTCTTATTGTTTGAATGCAAATAATGCATGAATTGACTTACATTGGAAAAGTAAACTGGGATTTCTTGAATTCCAAAATCAGTCTTTTGGGTACCAACAACACCCCCTTGAGAACAAACAACATCCAGCATGATTTGGATGTCACGGCCCCCTTAAAAGAAATAAGACGACATGATACTAGGATAGACTTGTTCACTTACAATCACGCGAGTCATGGAACATCATTACGGCACTGATGGGTGTTTTCGAGAAATCTGGGACATCCTGCCAAGACTTGTTAGTAACAGAAACAGTTACACGGCCATTGAGCGTTATTTACCTCTTTGTTAGCACTATCGCGTTCAGCAGAGCGAAAAGGCCACACCGAGGGTTGCCAGCAATGGATATCATCCGGAATAACCACATTGTCAAAGCCATACCTAATGATAAAATATAAGAGTGCTACCTTCGTTTGTGCGTACTATGAGTATACTTACTGCTTGGCAACTTGGTAAGCTGCACGATCTTGACCACCAACCACCAAGACAGTTTTGTCCTTATATTGTGGAACGAGAGCTTGCATGGGTGAGTGGGATAAGATCATTTGCTCAGGTTGAATCTACTAGACAAATCATACAATGAGATGGATCATTGATACAATAAACCATGTCGCTTCATTTTTTCTTACCTCGAGATCGAGCATTTCACTGACTTGAGCTGCTTTGATAGCTTCAGTGACACCTCCACCATTGGTGAGCAGTACAAATGGTACTCGTCTTGAAAGTGATTCCATTAGACCGCGTTTCATATCACCTAGCAACAAACTCACCTCCCACGTGGATTATCCCCATTAAGCATCTGCAGAGCTCTAGCATATAAAGGTCAAAAGAAATGAAATGGGAAACCAAATAAACTCCATACTTTTTGGCTTGAGGGATGGTGCGTTTTCCCTAAGATAGTGTGTAGGGGATCCATGTAAGCTTATGTATTCTTGAAACTGACGTTCCTGTCGAGTGCGTACCTTGACAAGTACGCCGTCAATGTCGAAAGCAAGAGCGTAATCAGCTGCATTTTGTTGTTGTCTCGGAGCAATGGTCGAGAATGAGCGGGTCGCCCGAGTACAAAGCCGGGCCAAAGTGAACATGTCGACGATTCGTGGTTGTTGTGAAAACGAGTCTAGGAGAAAGTGAGATTCATATATGCAGCCAATGAGTGGCAAGGACTTGGGCCAAAAGAAATTCACATTAGCCACGTGATCCCCGCCTGTTATAGCATCTGACTCTCAGTAACGCTCATAATTTATTAATGCAACCAAACATCTTGCAAATTTTTGTAATATTATTCATACTGACCGGATATATGAGTACATTCTCAATGTGAACAATGAGAGATGTAAACTGAGTACTTAATAAAGGACAGTTGTATTGCCATTGTCTAATATGAAGGAGGCGATGGATAACCTAAATTGATTTTGGGATGAAAATTCCATAAAGAAGTTGGATCGTTCAGTTGACAGTTGACAAAAGTGACATATGCAGACAATGACACAAACATAAAAGCAATTTAAGAGATTCTTTTTTTAATCTCTTGGAGGGGGGAACCGGGCATGAAATCTTCATTGTCATCATTCTCATTGAGCGCGGCTCTCGCATTAGTTCATTGTTGATTGCATGGTTCGATTGCCATTATAATGGCATACATGCTGGTCGACATATTTAAACAGTTGCCAAAGCTTTGGAAGCACTTGATGTCAACATCATTCATAGCGTAGTAGAACGTTAATGCGCGACAACGCTCCTTTTTATACGTGAACAATACGAAGATATACACTTGTGTTCATAAAGACCAATTCTGTTTATCTGTGAATTGTGCACAGCACTTTATCAAACAGCCTAGGTGATGACTATCAAGTGAACAAAGGCTGTTGGTTAATGGGTAATAGACCTTTCGTTGCATTGCTGTACAAGGTTGTCGTCGTAACTCGATTCCCTTGCCAATGCTTCAACGTGGTGGTGCACTTGCTTGTGTGCAAGAGATATGAACTTGCTGAGTTCTTAATCAAGTCGGCATTCATTCTGACTTAAAGTTACTGTGCAGTAACGCATAGTCGGTAAATTACTTGCCACAGCCAAATTTGTTTCTCTTTCACATCTTCTGTTTCCACTGTAATAGCTCAACTTGAACAATGACACACTCAAGAGCTTTCTGGTTACCATTTGTCCTCCAACAAGGTCAACTATCGACACGCATTGGTCCTGGCATTGGTATTGCAGCACGCTGACAATAATATACAGCAGCTTTATCTATCTGCAACAACCATGGACTACTTTGCCTTTTCGTGAACCAATCAACACGTTATTTTGAAACAGTATGCTACTGCAGGAGATGTTGTATTTTGATCCATCTATTGATCTAGGAGGTGTGGGGATGGGGACATTGACCAACGCATGATGGTTGACAATGATGATCATTTTAGTGAAACTACACGACATGATGTTCAGTTTGGATGATGCCATTGTTATGACGCTCAGCAAGTACGTTTCAGTACAAGAAGTGCATGGAAAGCAGATATATCAGCAGTGGTTACATGGCACCTTCAACCAACACATTGGACTTGGAATGATTCTGATGGATGGGGTACAATCAAACGCAATGATAAAATATCTTTGGAATGTTGCTGTGATTACTGTTTCTCCTTGACTGCAGAAAGGATGGACCATTCATGTGGATACGGCTGAAAAATTCTCGTGGAGGATGTCAACACGCCAAATCTTGATCTGCACAATTGTCAAACCTTAAACCACTCTGTGTCAAAGGTGCTGGATTAAGGCTATCATGCAAAGCATTATTTGAACACAGCAAAGAATCATTTTTAAGCAAGCATCAAGTGAGAATAAACATAAGCAATTATTAGACTAGAACCCCAGTCAGGCAGTTTTATTAGATAGTGATTTGGATACTTTATCTTAACAAATGACATGATGATTCGTCAACATAAAGTGAAAAGTATCATGGTTGGAGGCAAGAGGACGATTTTACTATTGTGGACGGCAATGCTGAGGATCAGACAGGCATGTTTAACTTGGTATGTGGTATTTAATAATATCTGTGAAGCAGCTACACAAGGAGAAATGATAATGAGGAACAGAACTACATCTTTGATGGCGTCGGATGAACAATGTATCCATGTGTGCATGAACGCGATTAAATGCCATCACTCGGGGTTGGTTTGTTCGTTTCTCTTTGTTCTTCCAAGAGCGATCATGGCTGCCAGAAAACGTTCCGCATTGCAAGCCTACTTGTCACAGCAATACATTGACTTTGATCTTGACCATCCTACACAAAGACTCAACTCTTTATACGCGGATTTCTCCAAGCTGGTTGTGTTGAACCCATATGGATACAATGCCAACGTGAGTTACTGGCGATCCGTCATTCTCGATTGCAATGCGCATGGTGTGCTGGGAAATGCCGATTATCAACTGGCCTTTGATATGGATGAGCTTGGTAGTCATTTCCTACGACCTGGTCTCGGTAAACCGCTTGCATTATCATGTGTTGTGGTAAGAGAGTCACTCGAGTTGATGCAGTAAAAAGAAACTGATTTATGATCACAACAGGATAGCATGATAGAAAACAAGGAGCTCGTGACCATCAGTGATTTTATGGCAATGTATCAACTACCCAACGAAACATCATCATCGGCATGGTGGTGGTCTTCGATCAGTCAGTGGTTATGGTCAAGGAATGGCAGTAATGGCAACTCGACATCATCTGAAACTTATATTGTTATGCCGACGCTCAAGAGCATTGCTAAGCATATTGTACAATCCTATGCCAACCAGACAGTAACCCATGCTACCACCAGTTTAATGACACTACCGGAATTTCGATCACGCTATGGTCAATTGGATGACATTGCTTTAACGGATGCGGATATTTGGTTACTTGTTCGTTATCTCCATACCGAACTGGGTGTAGCGGTTGCTGACAATGTCAAGGGATATGGAACGGAGTATGTCGTTGTCAAGTTCCCAGCCAAGGATGAAAAAGCCGAGATTACACAACATGATCGTGCACTGGTGAGCATGAAAACAACCTGTCATGCACTCAAGGTGCAAGTGGATGAATTACAATTCAAGGCGGAAGAGTAAGTTGAAAGGGAAGGATTCGAACGAATAGAGAGAGAGTGAGAGACTCACTAATGGAATAGGTTAGCAACGATGGCGCATGAGCATTACAGAGCGAAACGAAAAGCGCAAGCATTGTATGCTCATAAGCGAAAGAAGCATATCATGGAGATCTTGGATAGGCGGTTACGATCATTAGAAACCATGGAGATGATGTTACTCAAAATAGAAACGTCCCAGAATGATCTTCAGGTATGTGCATGGATAATATGGCAGGTACCTGGATTAAGTTTTTTTTTGTTTTAGGTGGTACGAGCTTTCAATATGGGAGCGGATGCACTTCAAAGTATCCTTAGCAAAGAAGATCTATCATTGGCAACAGTGGATGAAGCCATGTTCAAGGTGCAAAAAGCATTTGAAGATCAAAAGGAAGTAGAGGATGCTATTGTGATGGGCACTGAAGAAGCCAACAATCGAGTATCTGAATTGGATGATGATGAATTGGAAAAGGAACTTGAAGATTTGCAAAGAGAAGAAATTGCAGTACAGCAAGAACAAGAACAAAGACCACCCTTACGACAAGTGACACAATCAGCACCACCACCTGATCGATCAGAATCCGAGCTTGCAAGGATTAATAACCTATTTCAACAACTACGAAAAACCGATACCCCACCAACTACTACCCCACGCTTACAACAACCCAAGCAAAAGATGTTGGCTGAATGAATGATTGCTATAATATAATACATGTATATATACAATAAACTACTATTTCATCCTTGCTTCATTGTTTCTCTCATTGAAACATAGCTGATATTCAACATAATGCCACCAACATTCCATTAGTTTCCTCCAATACACTCTCTCAGGTCAGCGCTCCCTGAAAAGTATTTCACTATGAATCCGGCTATTTAGTTCTGTGGTCTTTTTCTTCTTTGTTTGCGATCATGGGAAGCTATTACGAGATTTTGGGTGTCGAGGTGACAGCAAGCGATCACGAGATCCGGAAGGTAGGCTCAAGTGGGGGTGAATGGACATTAGTTATGCATGACTCATTCATGGGGTTGTTTTTTATATAGGCCTACAAGAAACTCGTAAGCTGTCGTCAACAGGGACAAAGGGTTGTTATATCAACTGACGTATGTTATGATCATAGGCTATGAAATATCATCCTGACAAGAACCCTGACGAAGGTGAAAGGGTAAGTACTGTGTGTTTATGGATATTGCATAGAGGGATGAAGGTACATTGACGACATACACTATTCTCTAGTTCAAGGAAATTTCTCATGCATATGAAGTATTATCGGATCCACAACGACGTACAGAATATGATCAATTTGGAGAAGAAGGACCACGAGGTGGTGGTGGATTTGGTGAAGGCATGTCAGCAGATGATCTCTTTGAACAAATGTTTGGCGGAGGATTCTTTGGTGGTGCTAGCTTTGGAGGAGCTAGTTTCGGTGGTGGTGGTGGTGCACCTCGACGACGTAAAGGCGAAAACATGAAATATCCATTGAGCGTTTCCTTGGAAGACTTGTATCTCGGCAAACGAACCAAAATGGCATTGGAAAAGAGCGTTATTTGTAACAAGTGCAATGGTCGTGGTGGCAAGACGGGTGCAGTACGCCCATGCAAAGATTGTAAAGGTCGTGGTTTCCGAGTAGCTGTACGACAAATGGGAATGGGACTTATGCAACAAATGCAAGTACCATGTGAAACTTGTCATAGTACAGGAGAGATTGTCAAGGATCGATGCAGGCGTTGTCGTGGTCGTAAAGTGGTGGATGAAAAGAAATTCTTGGATGTATACGTAGAACGTGGTATGGCTCAAGGTCAACGTATTTGTATGCGTGGTGAAGGTGATCAAGAGGTATGTGATATTGTGTGATTTATATATATCAGAGATATTGATTTTATGATTCAAATAGCCTGGCATTGAACCTGGAGATGTCAACTTGGTGTTGGAACAAAAGGAACATGCTGTCTTTGAACGCAAGGGCGCTGATTTGTTGTGTAACGTCAAGATCAGTCTTGGTGAAGCCTTATGTGGATTTGATCGTATTGTGGTGCGTCATCTTGATGGTCGTGGTATTCGAGTTGCAAGCAAACCAGGACAAGTGATTCAACCTGGTATGATCAAGCGTGTTCCAAATGAAGGAATGCCCATCTATAAGCGCCCTGATTCCCATGGTGATCTTTATATACGCTTCGAAGTTGAATTTCCCTCGGATGGTTTCGCAGCAACAGAACAACTTGCATCACTTCGTAATGTTTTCCCACCTACTACAGCAGCTGCCATGACTGAAGATCAATTCGATATTGTGGATGAATGTGGTTTAATGACTGCAGATTTATCAGCTTATGGATCTACTGGTTATTCTCGACAAGCTTATGATGAAGATGATAGCGATCAAGAGGATCGTGGTGGTCCTGGAGTTAGCTGTGCACAGCAATAATTTCATACATTATATTCCATCTTCCCCTTTCCCACATTGTATGTATTCATCCATCAATGATTTTTGTATTAAACAATTGTGTCTCTACTTTAATCTGGAAGAACTTTCCGCCTGATTTCGCCGCCAATTGTTTTCTTCTTTGGTGCACACAGTTTACTTGCTCTAATGTCAACACGCATTGCACACATTGTTCAAAGAAGCACTACCTTCTCTATTACACGACAACGATTACGACCCAACTTATACTTGGCATCGTTACGACGACTTCATGCCAGCTGTCAAATTAAAAGCAAGCATGACCCTTCTATGGTTGGGTATCGAGACAGCGATCGTTTCCATGGCAACTATCCCCAACGTACTATAAAGTGTGGTCACCTTGGTGCGAGTAACGAAGGGGAACGTGTTGTATTGAGTGGATGGGTACAAACTCCCAGGTACCTTTATTCAAAGGGGAAATCACGTGCACAGATGGGTTGACAATGCATTATCATTAGAGCCATGTCTCAGGATCTCATCTTCATTCCTATTCGAGATGCTACTGGCACCACACAACTTGTTTTTCGATCAGGGGATTCTCAACTTCGAGCTGATATACAAAAGTTGACTACAGAGAGTGTCATATGTGCTGAAGGCATTGTACGTAAACGACCTGAAGAGATGATCAACAAACATCAGAGTACCGGTGCCATCGAAGTAGAACTTGACAAGATTTATTGTCTTAATCCAGCGTCCACATCGTTACCATTTTGGCCATCACAACCATTAAAGAACCTGGTAAGATATTGATCATGATTCATTAAGCTGAAAGTGAATGATTGACCCTGCATTATTGTTATATAGCCCAATGAAGAAGTACGTTTACGACACCGCTATTTGGATTTACGTCGACCTGAACTTCAGAACAATATCCGCCTTCGATCCAAAGTTGCCAATACAGTACGACAATGCTTGATAGAGAATGGTAAATGTTTTTGGTTCATTGTTTATCGAACAATAATGAAAACTGATGATGATCTAGATTTTGTCGAGATTGAAACCCCCACACTTTTCAAGTCGACTCCTGAAGGTGCTCGAGAATATATCGTTCCAACACGTAAAAAAGGTGCCTTTTATGCATTACCACAAAGTCCACAACAACATAAACAAATGCTGATGGCTGCTGGATTCGATCGTTATTTCCAAATTGCTCGGTGTTTTCGAGACGAGGATCTTCGTGCGGATCGACAGCCCGAGTTTACACAGGTGTGTACCACCAAAGATGTGTACAAGCAAGCAATGTTCGGCTGACACTTTTTGTCAGATAGATTTAGAAATGTCCTTTGTTACTCCACGGGATATCCAAAGCATTGTACAAGGTTTCATCACCCAGATTTGGGATAGAGCACTTGGCATCAAACTGGATGAAGCTACCTTTCGCCACATGACATACCATGAAGCCATGACAAAGGTGAGAAAAAATACCTTTCTCTAACACATGTACTAAAAATGGTGATGCATTATAGTATGGCTCGGATAAGCCCGATGTCCGCTTTGATATGCAGGCAAGTATCATGGGATGCATATGTACATGTGTCTGTGTGTGTGACTAAAAATGGCCACGTCCATAGATCAAGGATATTGGCAACTACTTGCCTGATATGGTTGACAAGGACTCGGTCTTGGATTGTTTGGTTGTCAAAAAAGGTGGTGCTTCTTTGACAGGTGGTACGCTCAAGGCTATGCAAAAGGAATTAGAACTTGCTGATGAAAAGGTAAACTCCCCTCATGTAACATGGGATATCATGATATTGACCATGCATTATATAGGACTTTGCATTTGTCAAGATCAATGAAAACAATATTCACTCATGGCCATCCAAATGTGGAAAGTTGAAACATTCGAGCAACATTCACCAAGCAAGCGCTATGAATACCGACTTGGGTATCGATATTGGAGATTTGGTCCTTGTTCACAAACGTGAGCAGTACCTTTATGTAAGTTAAAAAAACAGGCAGGAATAATACAGCGACTCATTTTGGGAGTGAACAATAGGGTGGCAATACATTGATGGGTCGCGTTCGATTACATTTGGCTGGCGTAATGCAAAATCTCGGTGTCATGAAATTAGATCCCAATGCATACAAGTTTTTATGGATCGAATCTTTCCCCTTATTCACACCTGACGAACAAGGTATTCGCACCTGGCAAGCTACTCATCATCCATTTACTGCACCATTCGATGAGGATATCCCATTATTGGCAACTGATCCATCCAAGGTGCGAGGACAACACTATGATCTGGTTCTTAATGGCATGGAAATTGGTGGCGGATCCATCCGTATCCATTCGCCTGTCATGCAAAACTTTATCTTTGATAAAGTACTTCAGGTACATGAAAACTGGATGATGCTTGAATTGTATTCTTAACTTTATTATATATAGTTGGAAAGACATGAATATGAGCGATTCGATCACTTGATTGATGCATTAAGTGCAGGGTGTCCTCCACATGGTGGCATTGCTCTTGGTAATAATGAAACATAAGACACGCGTGGAGCATGAGTATTGATACGCATATATAGGTTTCGATCGATTAATGTCCATCTTGTGCCACGCATCCTCTATCCGTGATGTGATCGCTTTCCCCAAGGCTGCTGGTGGTAAAGACCTGGTTGTCAATAGTCCATCGGAAGTCACTGCCGCTCAACTGAACGAGTATGGTTTAAAGTTAGCTGATAAAGAATAAATGTAATACACGTGTGTTGCTTATTTTAATACTTGCCAAGAGAGATGTGTAGTCATTGGGTATTAGCCAAGAGAAGAGCTGAGTGATCAAAACATAACCGGGGCCGAATTTGCGGAAACACCATAATTGCTAGAGATACGACAGAATATACTCCTGCATGATTTTCTTTGGGACACTAGATTGGATTGAATTTCTTGGCAAGATAAAGTGGGACATGACAAGGCTTTTAATATGTAAGGGGATTAGGGGAGAGATAAAAGTGTGAATGAAACCAACAAGAGGAGATGGGGAAAGGGTTGGATAGTGAATGATGCAGATCAATGCATTGCCTAAACCAGGCTATTGTTGTCGAACCGTGTGCTACAGCACGCCACATGCAGACTTGTATCCGTTTCGGGCTTTGCTCTCTCATTTCCCTCTTTCTCTCTCTCAGCACTTGTTCTTTTCTTTTCTACTCAGCACAAATCTTTTCCCCTTTCTTTTCCCTTTCACTTTACTCTTTCGTGTCTGCATATCATTTACTTATGTTGTCCGTTAACCGGTTAATGGAAAACACCCTTCTTCTCACTACTGGTGCATTGTCACTCGTAAGTAGTAGCTCACCAAAAAATATCAATCCCCTATCGACTGCCACGTACTGTCCACGCAACAAGTCAAGAACCAGCTTTTTACTCACTACAACGTTTCATATGTATAGTGTGCATGGGTGATTGCATTTGGTGGTGTTTGTGCCTTCCGTGCACTACCCAATGTTGGCTATTGGATTATTGTTTACGAATTGTTCTTGACTCTTGGCATTCTCTTTGTGTTCATGTCTGGCACTTTCCTCCATTACAGAATGGCTGTAAGTATATACCAAATTATGTGTAACATGGTTGGATCATTGGCTCCTAATTCGAGAACTTTGTAGTTGTTGACATTGCTTGCTATCAGCATTGCTCTTCTCCATAACCAAATCGATTACGTGCTTCCTATTGAAAAGTTCAATTCTCGTTACGTTGATCAAGGTGGTGCTGCCGCTGTTGGTGCAGGATATATCATTATGATTATTATTCAGGTAACACACATAGACAACTCGACTTGGTGTTGTACTGATCCGGGTAATTCGCGTTTCAGTTTCTGTGGGTGTTCGTTTTCGGCAGTGAACCCAACAGCTATCTTGGACAATTCGGTCATGGATGGACTGCCATGAATAACAGCGTTGAACACCATCATGTCGATAAAGCCCCTGCTACTGCTGGAGCAGCAGCAGCAGTAGCAAGTCATCCTCCTCAACAATATGAAATGGGTGACAAGACCATTGTGCCTTCACCTGGTGGATACAATGAATATCCTCCCAACACTGCTGGTTCCCCACATCCTGCTACAGCTTCATCCACTCCAGTCTCTCCAGCAGGACCTGTCAGTTATCCAATTCAAGTGGAAGCATTGCATGATTGTAAGTATTGGTTTATTTAATATCAACAAGCCTAGTGGAGCACATGACTAACATTCTTATAGATAAAGCAAGTCCAGATGATCCAACAGAATTGAGCTTTAACAAGGGCGATATTCTTCACGTGGTGGAGCGTAAAGGAAATTGGTGGCAAGCACGTAATAGTGAAGGTGCCACTGGTATCATCCCCAGCAACTATGTAAGTATTTTTCAAGCGTATGAAAACAAAGGAACGTGCATGTGCTGATTTATTGTGCTCTAGTTTGCTCCATAATGGTTGATTTTTCTTTTTTTTTCTCTCACTTCTTTACTCTTTATATTTATATACTCCTTTGCATCACTTCTATCGCAAATCATACAAATCCATGTTGTTGCTTTTTGCATTAGTTTCTTTCTCTCTCTCTTTCTCTCCCTCTTAAATCTACACTGTTACGCTATTAAACCTTATTAACCAAGAGACGATCTTTGTCAATATAACAATCATATGAAGCACAGACATTGATGTACTTTTGCTTGGCGTAAACCGCCATGTGGCTGTTCCCGATCTTGAACATGTGATGGTGATTCGCCACGTGGTGAAAAAAGCATCAAGAAGAATCGTGTCACCATCAATTCATCTTTAAGAATTTGCAATCAGCTTTTGCTTATGATCATAAAGGCAGGTTACCGACATCTGAGATATGTTTGTGACACAAAAAGTCCTATTATATATATATTTATATTTATTTTTCTTTTGGGGATGTTGCGGGCATTAGACAACACTAATATATAAAATTCTATAATAATGATGATGGGTGCATGAGTGGGTATATAATATGGGTCGAGATGTTAAGCTGCAACACAAGTGGAATCATTCGAATCAACATAATCAGGGAACGAGACATAGGTCTTTTCAAAAGGTGAAAGTGTCGCATTGGCCCATTCAACGAAAGCGTCCATGTCGTCATTGTTGTTGTTGTCGTTGTTGGTAGTGGCTGATTGGAAAGGAATGTCGGTAAATGGATACTTTAAGGCGCTAATCCATTGCACAAGCACGTCTCGTATTGAATGATCCATGGTTGGCGACTGGAAAGAATCAAAGCTTGAAAGAAAGGCGGTAGTAATGATGGGCAATGAAAGAGTAAAAGATGATGAGAAATATAATACTACAAGACTGATTGACTAAAAAAGAAAAGGGAGGAATGCGGGGCACCCAGCCTAATAACGTAACTATCAACTCGGGGCCCATGATCGGGTATTCATATCGGCGTTGGTAAGGAATCACTTTTACGCACAGTCACAAGTCAATGGATACATTTGTATGTTTCAAGAAGTAATATTAAGCACAAAGAAAACAATCGGAGGAGGAGGAATATAGCAAACTAGTGGAGGGATAAAAGTAATGCGTGTGTGTGGAGTTGTGTATGTGAGATTATGCAGGCTAAACAGGATGGTTAAAAAGCCTTCTTGCTCAATTTCAGGGACATTTTTTGAACAATTTCTAGGGTGCTCAACACCTCCATGGTTCCCTTCAAGAACGAGGTGTCATGATAACTAATGTTGTACTTTTTGCAAAGGGATTTGACCATAGGCTTGACCTTGGAAAGACTATGTCTCGGCATACTCGGGAATACCTGAAAAATATATCATAAGTATATTACGCATTATAATCTTTTATGTGTGATGACTTACATGGTGCTCGATTTGGTAGTTAAGTCCTCCCATGAACCAGTCGCCCATGGGACCCATTGAAACATCACGGCCGGTAATAACTTGGATCTCGTAGAATTCCATATTCTCAGCCTTCTCTTGGCTGATAACTGGCATACCATTATGGTTCAAGGCAAACACAAGTGCCAAAAGGTAACCAGTGGTAGTTTGACTGACAAGGAAAAAGAGGAGCATGTTGCGAATATTATCGATCCAAGCAATAGTTGCAGCGGTAAAGATCAACCAGTGTGCAATAAGAGAACCAGATTCAAAGAGAGTAAGACGCTTGGATTTGCTGAGAGAACCTTCGTTCAAGATATACAACAAGGATTGAATAGCCCATGACAAACGAGCGAATGCAAGGATGAAGAAGAAATAACGAGTTTGATAGGGCAAGACACTTTCGGCAAAGAAACGAGACAAGGTACCGGGTTCATCACTGAGAGATCCATAATAGTTGGCTGAAGCGAATTCATCCCAAAGGAGAACAGGGGCAGTGTCAATATCGGGATCATGACCATGCACGTTGGTGCTTGCGTGATGAGTGTTGTGCTTATTCTTCCACCATGATAATGAGAAACCTTGGCAGAAATCACCCAAAAAGACCACCATAACATCATTCCATTGTCGATCTTCAAAGCATTGATGATGTCCAAAGTCATGGGCTAACCAACCACACTGTTGCCAGAAAAGACCCACTAGCAGACCAGCTGCAATTACCGCCAGGGTCGAAGTCTTGCCCCATAGATATAGAATGACAAAAGCAGCTGCACATAGACCCAAAGTGGAGAGAACCTTGTAAATGTAAAACAAGCCGCTGGCGTTAAAGTAACCTTCTCGCTTGAGCCGATCACGGAGTTCCCGCATTTCAGTGGCAAAAGCAGCCGAGTTGGCGTTAGGTCCATCGGTTTGTTGTTTTTGATCAGATAATTGCTGTTCTTCCAAATCACCGGCATAATAGTTGGCCAAGATCTCATAAGCAGATTCGGGATGCATGGCATGAAAAACATCTAAAATGATCCCAACACCCCAAAAGAAATAATCATACGACAGTGTTAGTAAGCCAAAAATGATCGTCATCCCCCCACACATAATACACATACCCGAAGCATCTTTGCCAACATGAGTCATCAACACATCAGCACCACCAGGATGATCCTCCACAAATTCGGTCACATCATACAACTTGTTATCAATAATGATGAACTTTCGGGCGTCGGGTTTGCCGTCCCTGAAATCTTGAGTCATTACTGCCAACTCTTGACGTGAGATAAGTTGTTTCCCTTCTAGATATACCATGATGTGTCAATATTCAATCATGAGTCTCTCTATGTCAATAAACTTACCAACCATGCTCATCTCGTTCCAGATCGTAAAGGAGGGGAGAGAGGAAAGAGGAGAAAAAAAAGAGAGCAAATAAATGGTACAACCTGTGAAACCTATCACTAAAAGGGAAACAGCGAATTACAAAAAGCCACTCAAGAGCGCGCGTGCAAGAGAGCATCATATTTTATCCCCCTCCCTGACGCCTTACCCAAAACGATGATCTGGTTACCTTTCATTCGTCCGGAGTAAGAGGAGTTTCTTTTTTCTTTCGGTTCGGTTTGATCTGGTTTTTGTATGCAACACATATCATTCTAATACATACACCCACTTGGATACCATTGTTTCAAAGGCATCAGATGATCCTTATATAAAGAAAATCGAGTTTGAAATACCGTGAAACAGGTACAAATTGCCATCCTGCACTGCATTACCGTGATTCTCCTTTGATCTACAAGATGATGCAGTTGCTGACAATGAAATCCGGCTTCGCATGAATGTGCCTGATGATGATAGGCTGCCGTAATTAAATGAACACGCCAGCTGCATTGGACCCTATCAAATACAAGCGCGTGAAAAATAGAAGCATAAATGTGGGAAATGGATTTTGTGTTCATGTGGTAGTTTAGGCAATGATAACAAATCACTGTCAGAAGCATACTGCGAAGCAATATTGCTGCTGTTATTGCAGCATTGTTGGGGTAAGCCACCAGGATCAGCTGATTTCTTTATTGAATGTGCAGCAACTCCTTGAAGTAGTTCCATACATCTCTTATGAAACGTTTCTTATCACTAGTGAAGAAATCGAACCATGATACTACCCACTATCCACCCGCCCTGACCAAAGTGTACAAAGTCTCTCATCATACGCTCGGCACAGGCTCATTTGCCATTGTTAAAGTATGCACCCATCGCAAAACCGGTCAGACATTTGCTCTCAAAATCATCAATAAGAGAGCTATTGCTGGTGAGTGAACTTATGCTAAGCGTATGTGTGTGATACGAAATAATACATTGAAATCATAGGTCGAGAACACATGCTTGACAACGAACTAGGTAATATCATCTCTTAAACCCTTTATTGAATCTTCTCTCCGAACCGTGTGTATATCAGATGTCTTGAAGCAGGTGCGTCATCCTCATATTATCACTATGCAAGGCATGTATGAAGACAACGAAGCCGTCTACATAGTTACGGATCATGCCAAGGGTGGCGAATTCTTTGATCGGCTCTTACGGAAGGGAAGTTATACAGAAAAAGATGCTTCTAATTTATTGCGCCAAGTCTTAGAAGCCTTGGCTTATCTGCATGAACATGATGTAAGAACTCTTGATCACTCTTGTTAACAAGCAATGGTAACCTTGACAATACAATTTTCCTTTGTAGATCGTGCATCGTGACATCAAACCAGAGAATGTAAGGTTCGTTAATTATCACATGCTGTCAATTGACCCAGTTATATTTTAGCTTCTATTCCAGACATCACAAGATACCGAGGAAAAGTTGATGATCGCTGATTTTGGATTATCGAGGATATTGAAGGAGGACCATGCTATTCTAATGACTGCTTGTGGTACACCTGGATACGTTGCACCGGAGATACTACTACGAGCTGGACATGGCACTGCTGTCGATTTGTGGAGTGTTGGGGTGATCATGGTAAGAAATATATATAACGCATTGGCATGTCTTGTTACTAACAGGCATGAATAGTATACAATGTTGAGTGGTTACACACCATTCTGGCAACCAGGTTAGATTGATATATCACGACAAATGGATTGCAGCGTTATTGACATTATATAAAGAGGAAGCAGCACTGTTTGATTCCATTATCAAGGGCGACTATCAATTCCATGAAGAATACTGGGGACATATATCAGATGCAGGTATAGCAATAATAACAACATAAAGAGGAAGACAACATGGTTAAAACGTGTCATTTGTTATATCACAGCCAAGGATCTGATACAGCAATTGTTACAAGTTGATCCAAGCAAACGCATTACTGCAGCCGAAGCACTTTGCCATCCATGGATAGCATATGAAGGAAATGAGCTAGATGAATCAGCAAGTAGTATGGATCGAGATATCATTATCAATGTACGACGTGGTTTCACTGCAAGCAGACAATCATTATTAAAGCCATCTTAATCATAAACAAGCGTGTGTGTTTTTTCTTTTGCATCTTTTTTTATTGTCTTATGCATCTTTTTTGTTGTTTGTAAATACATGTATTAGCACAAATCACAGTGGGCAAAATATACACATTAGAGCCCTTTGGATGACAAAAGGGGATGGGTTGTTTGTAAAAAGGGATTAAGTTTTGAAGGAAAGGGTATTAAGAGTTGAGTTATGTACTTATACTTTCTTGAATGGATTGAAGCCACCGCGCAAGATTCTGACTGTCAAAGCTATCAGACCTGAGCCAACCATCATAACGCCACCAAAGATGATAGCACGGTCATAATGAGGACCATCGGGTGAGTTTTCGTCAATGAGATCAGAAGCAATAGGTGAACCAAAGATACCACCAACAAGCCATGCAAAGAACAACAGGCCATTGGCCGCTTCAATATCTTCAAGACCCACCACTTGAGCCAACAAGGCTGGTACCATAGCCATATAACCGCCACCAAAGATACCTGGAGGAAAAAGCGTATCAGAATATGATTCGCTATGGAGAATAAACGATGGCACTTACCAAAGAGAATACCAAAGGCCCATACAGCAGGCTCTGTGTATGCGTTTAGCCAGAGTGCAAGGCATAAAATACCTGAAATGAGAATGACAAGGGCTGTCACGTTTGCTCTTCCAAGATAATCACTGCTAAAACCGCTGCCAATCTTGCCAATCACCATCACACCTGACATGATAGCACCCATGTTTGTCGACACCACTGGCTTTGCACCAATTTCTGAAGCATAAGCTGTGATACAAAAAATCGTTTTAGCTTGATTGTATCACCACAACATGAACGACCGACAAAAAAAAACTTACATGGCAAAAAGCTTGAAGGAATCTGTTACGGATACATAGCATGTCAGTGACAAAATCCCCAACGAATAATCCACTTGAACTTACGTTAAAGGCAAAGTTAGTGATAAACTGGACGAGGAACAATAAGCAGAATTGGAAGTTTTTGAATGGCTTGAGATTGATAATAGGGACATGCTTGTCAGGAAGATTAAGAGGACGAACAACCAATGTGCTGAAAGTAAGCAAGGCCAAAATAATGAAACCCATGATACGTAATGCCCAACGATAATCCAACTCATCAATAATTGCTTGAGCAAGGTTGCTGAAAACAAGACCACCACAACCTGAACCAGAGAGAGCAATACCCACACTCAAACCACGTCGTTTTGAGAACCATTGTTGAGCTGCACTGACACAAGGGAACCAAACAAGCGAAGCACCCAAGCCAGCCATTGCACCTTGAGTGATATACAAGTGCCAAATCTCAGTAGCCAAACTGGCCATCATGGTAGCCAAGCAACATAAAATAGTAGCAGTGCCCAAAAGCCATCTGTAACCAACACGAGCAACGAGATAGTTGAAGAAAGGACCGAGAACAACGCTCATGGCCAGCCATAGCGAACCGATCCAAGACAGTGCCGTCATTTGGTTGGGAAAGACATCTTCATTGTAGTATCTGAGAAAAGTACCCCTAAGATGAACGCGTTAGTATCCTGTTTGATAAACATGACACATTGCTTGAACTTACCAAGTATACCAGTAACCTTGGCTGTCAGGTGGCACAAATAAAATGATCAAAAATGATGAGTAAAAGGAATCATTTCGCATAACGCCCTGTCATTTTGCTTACGTTGAGAAAAGGCCCTGAAAGATACAAAAGTATTGATTAATGTGGGGGAAAACTTTAAAATGAGATCAATGATACTTACACACCAGCAGCCTGCGAGCACGAGCCAAGATCGACCACCATCTGGAGGTTCGATCATACTTTTTTGAGTGGAAGCTATGCTCTCAACATCATCCGCAGGACTATGTTGTATCTTCTCCTCCAACTTTTTGGTATTATTCATCTCGGTATCAGTAGACATATCGTTATGTGAATGTATCAGTGTATAAAAGATTTGCTTAAAACGATATGAGAGAAAGAAGCAAGAGAAAGAGTAAAGCCATTGAGAGGTGGGTTGGATCCTTTTTATCTAAGCGCGGCTTTTCCCCCTTGCAGCAACTGCCACTTCCGCCATTCTTTGGCTTATCTCCGCAAAGTGACACATCTGATTGTGCTGTGTGTTACCTCCACATTAAACTTATAGACATGATTGCTATGGTAATTTAAATGGGATTCTGTATATCGAGAAATAATAGCGGTGAATGCAACTTTGTATCACTATATCACCCGTTCCTCTCAAACAACGGATCCGGAAAGTAAAAGTAACGATAATGGGTGCACAAAAGGAGTCAACGCACCACGTCATAGGTACCACCGTTCCGGGTGTTTATGGGAAGGTGGATGTTCCTATTTTGTGTTACATACTTGCCCATTGAAACCAAGTTCCGAATCAGAAAGGACGGTCTGTGGTCTCTTCCAAGAAGTATTTTCCTCAATCACAGCAGCAAACCAAAAGCCAGATACCTCCCTAAAATATAGATCACTCATACCACTTGTATTTCTCCTGAAAAAGTAAAAGACAACGCATATGCTATGCAATGCATCATGTCAGCTGTATTTGTTCAAGGTTCTTTTGGGGATAAATCTTACAGTTTATATCCCGTAAAAGAAGTTCCCATTCAGACTGCAGTATAGTATAAGCGTATAGATCAGAAAATTGGGAACACGAGATACCACATGGCTGACAGAAAGCTTCACCACCATACCCATTAGAGTTATTTTCTGCAGAATACCTCATGACATTCTTTTGCTTTCTCTTTTTTTTTTGGATGAACATGGTAAGCTTACTTTGATCTCATTAGTGTACATTTCATGTTTCAGGTCCAACTTTTTTTTCTCACACTTGTATGGAAACCAAGCACGAACAAATGATACATTAGGTCGGGTTGGTTGTCAGCTAAGTCCTTTAAAGAAGTGTATATAGCGGAGCATCGGCAGCAATCTACCGGGTTGGTTGGGCAAATGAACCCCAGCAGGGAGGTCCCCGACTCGAGCTTGACAATATCCAATCACACTTCTTGTAGACCAAGGTGCTCTTTACTGCGTGGGTATCCAAATCTGGTGCGACGCAATGACGGTACACCATCTTGCGTATATGTAAACTTGAACGATTCTCACTCTTCTCCGGTGTTTAAGTTTGTCTTGGCTTTGTTTTCCGGATATTGCCAGGTGTTATTATAATACGCTATCACAGCGGATCGATCTTTTGGCATCAGCCCATTTGATTGGGTCTTGCACATAAAGTTCAAGATGTTGATCAAACAAACGACGCTAAATGCCATGCTTCAATAAGATTTACTGTCATATATGGTGAAAAAACGATGGGACACTACCATATAATAACAATGGGATAAAGAGGAACAAGCTGTCTCATTGTGGGGATTATTCAGCAGCAGGGGCATGATCACGTTATCATGCGTCATTTTTTTCACTATAAGAGATCTTTTTATTTTGAATCCATTTTCAATAAAGGAAGGACAGAGAAGTTTTATAATCATACAATCTAGGCGTCATTCATCCTTTTACCAACGAGGATCATGATGATTTCATTGATCCAAACGGCATTTCTAGGACATCACGTGAGTGGTGGTTTTAAGAACAAGGTGGCACAGTGTTTATAAAGCCATTCAGAAATGATTCTTTATTATAGTGGATACACGGTATAACGCTAGATAGAAACTATGCTTCGATTAACGCATGTACAATATCATGTTTCATCTCGGAACCCCTCGCAGCATGAGAGATCATCATGGATCGACTCCATTTTCAAGCACAGAAGAGAATATAGATGCATAATATGAATTGTTTATTAGGATGTGGACGATGGATCTGTAAGAGTAGTAGTTGTTGGTGTATGATTTACGCCTTTTGCTTGCTTTTGTCGATGCAATTGTTCAAGTACTGCACGTGTTAAAGACGAGTTGCCGCGGCCTGTGGTCTTTACTTCGGGAGGTGGAGTCATTTGTGACACAAGATAGGCTGGTGCGCCTGGTCTTGTAATAGCGACTGCCGGAGGTGCTGGTGGATAAGACCGATGTGGTTGCTGAAAATGAACTGCAGCCCACTTTGGATGTTCTCGCTCAATCGTCATGATCCGATCTTCTAAAATCCTTAATCGTTCAGGCACAGAAAATGGTGGATCGGCGTTAGGATCAAATACGACATTCATGTGTTGTTCAATATTTTCAACTCGTTCTTTATGTAATTGTTGACTGGATGGATCCGTGGTTGTCATAGTAACAGCAGGTGATGATGCATCTTGGAGACGAGATCGTGCGAGAGGACCATCTTCGTTGTTTACAATATCAAACTTCATTTGAATATTGCGATTAATTTCCCGTGCATCCGCTCGTGCACAAGTAATGTCACTGCTCGTTGGATCTGCTCGATTGAGAAACTCGGTACGATTACTAGCATCCACTTCAGTTTGCTTGGCTTGAATAAATGAATTAATGCGTTGTTGGATTTCTTGACGAGTAGCACGGATTTGAACTTGCTCACTATCTAATTGTCGCATACGTTCCTCGTCTTCTTCTTGTTCATTCTCCCTTTTCCTTTTCTTGTTGTACAACAACTTTTCTTCATTCTCTGCAATAACTTCAGGATCACAAGGCGTCGTGCTGGTAATGACTTCTTTGGCTTGGACATGTTGTTCAAGCAACTGAAGCAATCGATCGGCCAATCGTTCGAGCACAGTTGGTAATTGTTGCAAGTGCTGTTGTGAAAGTATGACAAGCTCATTGTTGAAGCATTTCTCTGTTTCGATCAACCCAAGGTCATGAAAAAACGAAGTGAATTCGGTTTGCCATGAAGTAGCGGTGGTCTGTGGCGTGGTTGGCATACTTGTGAAGAAGGGTAAAGATCATTTCCCGACAATGCCTGCAGGAAATCAAGCTATCCTCCCACCACTATTACATACACACCTTGGAAGATTTATCTTATCGACTCGTATTCACCTATTGTTACTTGCATAGGAATTGTCAACACATGAATGGATAATATTGGTGTCAATCAAATCTTCTCACACAGCTCGTACAACGGCCGATATGCCTTGTTAGACAACATGACGACAGAACACCCTTTAGTCATTGGCACTTTAGCAGAAATATAGTTTAGCATATAGCTTGACATTTCAATATTGTAATACACCATATATCTCATTATGTGGACCTTTGGTCATTGTTAAGCCTATTGTTTCTTGCCCATGATAAAGTTCATTATTAGCTGCTGTCCTGTTATACGCATTCTATGATTTATGTATTCGTGAACGTTGCTTTGCAAGGAAGCTAACGCAATGCAATGTGTGTGCTAGCTGATATAACATTGTATATGACGTTGAATACAGTCGATTCAGTTTTCTTGGCATCAGTTATGTAGCACATGTTTATAAAGAATCAAGTATGCTTCTCTCCCTTCCTTGAATACACATTGTGAGACGATCGCATCGAAAGATCCTAGTGGTCCATAATACATGCATAATAGATAGTTTAAAGACATCTGAATTTTCTAGTCAACAAGCCATTCTCGATCCCACTATTATGGTGGATTTGAACTCTGGAGAGAACAATCATGAATCACATATTTATAAAGCGTTCGTCTTAAAACACTTTTCAATTCACATTATATCATACATCCATATGTAATCAAGGTATTCTATTTTACTCATGTTATAACATGCAATCGAGCTGGTCTACACTTTACGGCTCTAGGATTTCGGATTAAAACCACGTTCTTGATGCTCCTTGCTCGACTATACAAAGATATGGATGAGTTGATTACGATTATTGTCGCATGTTTTGTATACCAACCTTTGGTCCATGGCTTGCAAGCGACGTATACCAGCAACGGTGCAAGCACCCAATCCCGAGCCACATCCTTCGTTGAAAGAAAAGCTTGCCGTTGTCAAGTACCCAATACAATCGTCATTTGGAGGGAATTTCGCTTCAATCTGAAGAAAGATGTACATAGTTAAGTATGAGCTAACCATAAGCGTGATAACATTGTACCTTGTCCAATTCCATATCATCAGTATCCGACTCTTTTTCGTCTTCTGATTCTGAATACAAATTTCGTGTTTTCTTGCCTTTGGATTGCCGATTTGATAGATAACTGCTGGAGATGTGATTGTATTCAGCATCATTGTCAATGAGATAAATCATGGCATTCGCTTCAGGACGCCCACGATCCAAATATTCAATGCGGATTTGGAGTAGAGCGTGAGATAATTCAAGTGCATTGAGTTGCATGGTGATACCACGTTTGGCAAACATGTTGATGAAATAATCTCGAGCTTGCACTTGAGCCTGATCGTCCGTTGTAGCTGACAATACAAGAGATATGATTTTCTCGCCATAAAGTGTATAATAGGATGGTTGTGATAATGCTTCGTTACGAGTTGAATGGGTCAATACATCAAAGGGAGGATCAAAGGGTCGAGTGACGCCAAATTTCTCATAATTGAATCGTTTTGCTGGTGGTCGACGTCTCCATGCCGATTCAGCATCATTTTTGGCCATGGTGAGCATATTGTCGCATGCTTTCGTACCGATATAATCATGTGGGAAATTGGGTCGTTTGCTTTCGAAATGCATAGCATGAACATCCTCGTAACCAGCAGCTCGAGCACCTGCAAACATGAATGACTTCCATAATGGCAACGCGCAAGCTTTTGGCATAATGATATTCCAGCCTGACATCAATTCGGTTGTACAAGTCGTTTGTCGCCCATGTGAAACTGACTCTGATGAACCACGCTGAACAAGTAGGATTGGCATTTTGACATCAATCTCGGTAAATTCTAATTTGGTACCAGGTAAAAGATTCTATAGAAAAAATAGGTTGGGATGATGAGAAACAAGAAGAGCAATGTGAAGCACACGCTGACCTTTTCACGTCGCTTATTCAAAGTATGTTCACCAGGCATGGATGATTGAATCTCTGAGCGAATATCTGAATCCCATATAGTTGATCGTGAAATATCCTTGGGCCATTGTGATAATATTTCTCCAAGTCGTGTTTCCTTTTCTACTGGGATAATATTGGTTTTTGGTGCTGGTTTCTGTGGGAATCTATCATATCTTTTAGTCTCCAATCCCTAATATGCTATATAAAATATGACTTACTCGAGACGAGGATCTTGTACAGTGAGACCGATAACAACACCTGATGGTAACGTACTTGATGATCTTAAGCATCGAAGATCTCGCCATACTTGAGCTGCTTTAGAAGTTGGCGAGTTTTCCTTGCAGACATGACCATTTTCTTCCACTGGCTTTAGTATAGTTTGCATGAGAGCAGTAGACGATGCACCTGAAAGTTCAAACAAGGCAAGCTGGTCGCATTGATCGGTGATTGTGATATCTAATACAACATAAGACTTTGCTTCATCTTCTCCGAGTATGTAGTTCTTACCTTTGGATAAAGCAGTATGTGCTGCTTGAATAGATGCATATGCTTCAGCAAATGCAGAAGGATGAATCCATATCCAAATTTTACGACGGCCATCTAGGTCATCCGAAGGCATCCACAAATAAGTGATTGGGCAAATACATTGCGATGGACATCCTGTGTACTCGTATAAGAACGTATGACCCATACGGTTTCCTTGATTGAAGCTATTGCAATTGTGAGCAATCATGTATCTGCGTTTTGCCATGTTTATATTTACCGTTCACTTGCAACTGATGGTAACGATACATCTGTAATGTGATTCATCAACGCCACGATATCATGAAATGATCCTTCCATTTCCAAGCAGCCCATATAAGAAGCATCATGAATGACGGTTGTATGTTGAAAGGCACGATAAATTGATCTAGCCGATTTGATATTGGGTTTTCTTGCCTGTTCCACCTTGAGTCAACCACATGTACTTGTACTAGCCCATATCACTTACTAAACGATATCCCCAAATGTTGTTCATTTTCATCCGTTTTGTATGCCACATGTGTGTACCAAGCCATTTGTTTTCCTCTAAGTACCCATGATGAGCCGTTATGACCCATACAACTTTCCAATCAACTTACTCTGACGACGAAGATATTCCTGAAGAACGTTATCTGCTTTTGCTTTCCGTTTGCCCTTTTTCTTTCTTCTCGGATTGGGAGGACCATCCTCTCTCTATCATCATCAACATGCGTTATTCATTGATGGTGGATGCTTTCATCTTGAAATTTACCTCCAGTGCAGCACGTGCACGTAAATGAGCAGGCAATCGATTCAAATCATGACTTGCAGCACGACGACGCATATCTCGAGGTAACCCTTGAGCTGTGAGACATGTCAACGTGTTACTATATATACAAGTTCAGTATTACTGCTGTACAAGTCTTTTAATATCATGTACCTTGCACTTTTGATCGCTGACTGCATGGTACGAATTTCTTCGAGACGCGCTGTCATGTAGTCTTCGGGAGTAATTGCACCACCCACATTAGGAGCATTCTGACCTGCAATCGAACCAAATAAGTCAAACCATTGGCTATTGAGATCCACCACTCACCAAGTGTGTTGCGAAATTCGGATCGCGAAGGTTGACCTATTTTGCGACCACTGAATTGCATTGCTGAATGGAGAACGCCATGGTCAATAAAGAAGCGCTATGGGTGAATGTCGTTTTGTTTACCTCTACGCTTATCTCGACCCGTTTTTGGTGGAGAATTCTCTCGACGCCGTTTGTTATTGCCACCATTGTCGTCGTCGCCCATATTAAAGAGTGAAAAGGATACAAAGACGTCAAAAATGCGTTCATTGAAAAAACTAGCTTGCCTATTCAATTTGCATCCTTCATCCCCCGCCAGCAGGATTTCTTATGTTGCCATCCCCATTCTCTAGATTATTATCCCTACAACTCCAATAATCATTCTTATCACACACACCCATAAAGTGACATTGTCTCCTATTTCTTTGATTGTTGATACTATCAAACCGCCAAGTTATATTCAAGACCATACATGAGCAAAACTATATTGCTAAACTACTTGTTGCTGGGTATCCAAATGCCGGTCATATTACATCCATTCCTTGAGTTTGTTGGTGAATTGGTCCTCACGTCGTAATGCTTTGATGATGGTCATGAGATACATGGCCAAATGCTGCCTTTGTTTCCTGTTACATTGCCGATAACATTCATTTGACAGCTCCAATAAACGTTCCTCATTGTAATCTAAGAGAGAAATGAGTTGCTTAGCATGGATGTCATTTGGAATACATACTAGGTTTATCCATGCGTAATTCTCGAATAAATGCCTTTTTCCATCCCCACAATGTACGCAAATTGGGTGATACAGCCGAGACTATATAAGCATCTTGTTGTATCGACGGTCGTGCCAATTTCCGTTGCTTGGATACGGTTGTCTTTTTCAAATCCGGTTCAGAGACGTGCCGTTTACGTGGTAATGAAGGAGGAATGACCACAGGCTCGGATAACGAAGCTCTTTCCAAGGGTGGTGATATTTCTACCTTGGGCGAATCATTCCAAAATGTAACGCGTAATCGCTCATAAGTGGGTAACAAATCGGTCCGTGACACATCAAAGATATTTTCACATAATGCCTTCTATCCAGAGTATAAGTATTCACCTAACGTCATTCACTCTTTCCATGGGACTTGCCTCGTACACATGACCAATCTCAAGACTCAACGCCTGAGAAAGCTAGTAGGATTCATAACGTTAGATGCCACATGGGTCATGCCAGTAGTCAAACACTTACATTAAGCAAAGTCGGTGCATCGGTCATTGTTGTAAAAGTAAAAGAGCTGCCATGGACACTCCACGTGATCCAATTTCTTAACTGGGTATTTCATCCAACGACCGTTGTTATGCACATCCACAAGATAGATATGTAACATGTAACATAATGACACGATTTACAGTAAAGAGTTATATTAAGAGTAAGAGGAAACATGTTGACGAGTGTGGAGGAAGGGAATGAGCTAAACGAGATCGTAATAGTACTACTTACAAAAAAAAACAGGATGTGGGTGGGTGAATGTAAATGGAAAACCTATACATGGCCATGAGGACTTCTTTGAAGCAGAGGTGACCCTTGTGGTAATTGTTGTTGTGATTGATGTGCGTTATTCTGCTGCTGCTGTTGTTGTTGTTGCTGTTGTTGCAATTGTTGAAGATAATGCTGCTGTTGCTGTTGCTGCTGCTGTTGTTGCAACTGTTGAAGGTAGTGCTGTTGCTGCTGTTGCTGTAGTACATGGTTTTGTGGACTTTGCATTTGTTGCTGTTGCTGCTGTTGTTGTTGCAATCCTTGTTGTTGGTATTGCAACATCTGTGCAGCTTGGAAACGTTGTTGTAATACTTGGTGTTGTTGATGTGCAGCCATTAATGCAGCTGCAGATAATCCATTGCTATTGGGTGTTGCAGCAGCAGCAGCAGCAGCAGCGGCAATCATTTGTTGAGGAGATTGACGCATTGCAGCAGGGCTACTTGTCATCCGTGGGATTTGTGATGCATTTGAAATACCATTATTAGCAAGTTGCTGTGCTTGAGCTTGAGCTTGAGCTTGTGCCTGTGCTTGTGCTTGAGCCTGTGCCTGTGCTTGTGCTTGTGCTTGAGCTTGTGTAGCAGCATTTCGCATTTGCATTTGTGCAAGGTATCGTTGCAATAGTATTTGCTGATTTGGAGGAAGTTGATTAATGGAATAACCCATTTGTAAGAGTTGAGCAGCAGCTTGAAGAGGATTTGTGGGCTGAACACTAGGTTGTTGCTGTTGTGGTGGTTGCTGTTGTTGCATAGGTATCTGTGGTGTGGCAACTGAAGCTACTGGTTGTTGATGCATTCCTGGAGAAGCCATTGGATGAGTGGGTTGTTGTTGTTGTTGTTGTTGACCCATTGATTCTGAACTTTGTTGTGCAGGTGAATTCATGACATTTGCATACCGTTGTAAAGGTGTTGATGCAGGAGGACGACTTTGTGCCTGAGCCAAAGCTAATGCCATTTGTCGTTGACGTAAAAGGTGCAATTGTGCAGAAGGGTATCTGTTGTTTGCATGTAATTGTCCAGCCTGGGTGGATGCTGCTGCTACTGCTGCAGCTGCAGCTGCTGTCGGTTGTTGTGGTTGTTGTTGTGGTTGAGGTGGTGTTGATGGTGGTAATGGTCGAGGGGTACTATTTCCAACAGCTCCAGTCATAGGCATAGTTGCTGATGTGCTTGGTGCACCCATCACTGGGCCATCATTCATTGCTGGTTTATTTGGTATTGATGCCGGTGGTCGAGTTTGTGAAACCATTGTTTGTACTGGAGAAGAATGTCGCTGCTGTTGCATGGGTCGTACTTGATTACCAGTTGGAGCCTATATAAAACACATTATTTAGTCTCTTCTACTTACAAAACATGCCTCTCATATACTTACAGCTGGTCGTTGAAGTGGATATCCTGCAGATAATTGTCGCTGTTCCAAGAAAGCATGATGCATTTGTCGATCACGTTGACTCTTGTGAAGACTAAGTTCCATTGCAGTGGGTAAACGTTGACCATTGGCATTTGTTCCATGAGTCTCAATAGTGCTTCGTGGACGCGAACTCGATGCTAGAATAATAATCATTGTTATCAAGTGCTGTTTTGTGATGATATTTTCCATACCTGCAGGTTTTTGTATTTCATCACGTCTTTTTTGTGTGCGCTGAATCGAATCCAAAATGTTGTATTGTCGTTGACGCTTCTTGGTGGATTCGAATCTGATAATGGAAGGTCGTTTGGATGCTTCTCGTTTCAGCTTGGACATGTACGCTATTATCATTGTTTAGTTAGACTATGAGCACAAGCACTTTGCAGCACAACTTACCTGGGCTCACTTGACCAGATAATGATGTAAGATTGTTTTGCTTCCAACGCTCGTGACATTGCCATGCTGTTCGGCGCTCGCCAGTTTTTGGTAATCTTACTGCATTGAAAGCATCCGTGACAAGATTCCAATTGAAAGAATACTGCAATATCATTTGAATCAAGCATAAATCATCTTCTTCGGTCCAAGAACTAGCTGGTTGTATTTCAGCAGATTGTTTTGGTGTGGGTGGTTGAACTGCTGGTGCATCACGAAGTTTCTTTGGTGCAAAGAGTTCTATGATCCATGTATTAATAACATAGCATACTGTATTTTGATGGATGGATACTTACGAGAAACCAAAGGAGAAGTATCATATCGTTCATTTCGTGGAAGCGTTTTAACAGCATTTTCCTCCTCTTGCTCGGGCTCATCAATCAATACGGGTTCACCATCAATCTTTCGCTTTCGGCTCAATCTCTGTCGCTTTTTGAGAACAACCTTGTTTGTTATCAATTTGGTGATGGCAACAATGCGACCATATTCGGCTTCATCGAAATAAGGATCGTCATAATCGGGATTGGGTGGCTCATACATCAACAGATCAGGAAATATGGAATGGATGTCGAATTCACCGATATCTTCCATTGAAAGCGTCACAATGGTGTGGTTGGGATCAAGCTCCATAATCTTGGATCGATAGTTTTGCAAGATCTTCTGCGACAGGTCAACTGGAGCAGCCTTTGGTTCTTCATTATGTGATTCAGCTTGTGATGGTTCTTGAGTTGACAATGCATTATCCACCGCCATCTCGGAAACAATCGTGTCATCAACAGTTTTTGTTGTTTCATCAGTGGATTCGTTTTGATCGTTGGCGGACTGCTGAGTAGCATCATCGCTCTTGTCTTTAGCAACTTCTTGCTGCTGGGGTATAATCGTCTATAGGAAAGTCCAAGTTAATAAACTTGTCACATCCCAGTAGTTTCTTATTACCTTGACACAAATACTCGATTTATCGTGTACTTGATGCCATTCCATCACCGCTTGTGATAACATGTAAGCTGTTGCAATCTTCCATTTCCGCTCTTCCTTGAAGTCAGTGCGCATCCATCGCTATTTTTTTTCATTGTCAATATGAATTGTATATAAGCACGATATATACGTGACTCACCATTTCATCCATTAAGAAATCCCAATGTGTCTTTGTCCTTGGAACCGTTTTTTGTCGTTTAGGTTGCCTTAAACTCCACATATTCTTCTTTTTCAAATCTTCAATCGATTGTATTGTTTTGACCGATTTGAACTCTTCACGGGCAAGCTATGATATTCTCCAATAAATATTGTTTTTCTCCCTTTTTCGTATACTTTACTTACCATCCAATCCCGAGAAAGTAATACTTTACGTGCTGTCTGCAACGATTTATATAATGGTTGTGCATTAGCACGCACTTGCCAAGCATAAAGATCCAGTCCTTCTTCTTTATCGTTGCGATAATCAGGGAAATTGAGACCATTGTATGATCTTGGCTGATATTCCTTTGCCATAAGCATGCGTTGAGTTGGGATGGTTGTTCGACGAGGTGGGACCTTTTGAACCATTGCGTTCTCTTGTTGCTGATCTTGAGATGGTTGAACCTGGGACGGTTGTTCTTCCACTTGTTGTTCCTGTGATGATTGATCCTGAGGTGGTTGATCGTGGATTTGTTGATTTTCGGGTTGTTGATTCTCCACTGGTTGATCTTTGGGTGGTTGATCCTCAGTTGGCTGATCTTTGGGTAGTTGATCTGTGGATGGTTGATCTTTAGGTGACTGATCCTCCATGGATTGATCTGTGGATGGCTGATCTTTAGGTGACTGATCCTCCATGGATTGATCTGTGGATGGCTGATCTTTAGGTGGTTGATCCTCCATGGAGTGATCTGTGGATGGTTGATCTTTAGGTGGTTGATCTTCCATTGATTGATCTGTGGAGGGTTGATCTTCCACTGGTTGCTCCTTCACTGATTGATCCTCTACCAGTTGTTGATCCTGCATCGGTTGATCATGTGATGGTAACAGTTGCTGTGATTGCTCATTTTCATTGACCATTGGCTCCTTTCCATTTGGTGAATTCACAGCGTTATCTGCAGTGGCTGGTGATTCCGTTTCCATGGTTTCTGTTTTAATCTATAATTTTGGTCAAGATCAATAACCGATTGCACAATAGTCGCATAATTTACCTGTGCACTTGGAGTATCAGTGTGGCCATCATGCGTATCTATGTCCATTGAAGGGGCAATGTTCTGAGATGAAGCATCCAATTGTAACGGGGGCTGTTCTGTGACATCATCCGCTGTGATCGATGGTGTACTGTTGTTGGTTGAAGTTGACAATTCGGATATTGGATTGGTACTAGATATTTATATATATATCAGTCTCAAGGATCCTATCACCCTTTCTTATAATGATACATACCCGAGTGATTGATCTTGTAGAAAAGTATGCCAAGTTTCAGGATCATGCTTTGATTCTACATTTCGGCCTTGAAGGAAACGCAAGACATTATCACTATGTTCTTCTGGTTGGCCCACCAAGATGAATAGTTCTTTGAGCAACGATTCCCTGTGTGTAACGACCAGACTGCATGAATGTATAAGTCCGTGAATAAACGAGAATTGCACACCCAACTTGCCTTAATTCCTTTTGCTTGCTTTGTTCGGCATCCAACCGAAGTACGTCAATCATATTCTATTATTCTTGAATTAGAATAAGGTTTCTCATCCAATGCATCCAACCCAATTTCACTTACCATATGAGCATTGATATCTCGATCACTACTGCAGCTATCAGCAGGATCATCCTGTCCAGATGTATTGCTGCTACTTAATGGCACATCCATAGCCATAATTCCCACTACGTGCGTTGTTGATGTTGCTTCTAAAAGTTGACTATGTACACACGCACAACTACACGGATAACGACGTCGCGTCAACACGTACGAGTCTTGCAGTTGGATAATAAAAGCTTGTACGTTGCTCGATAGCTGATATAGATAGATAGGTTATTCAACACGGACAAGTTGTAAGGCTCAAATAGGATGCGCACCAACGTTGTTTCAATGAAAGAGTCGAATGCAAGAGATGCGTGGGTATAAGCAATGGGTTGGTCTAGTACCGTGAGAGAGAAAGAGAGAAATGCAACGTTCTATGAGTCAATGGTTCACTTTATGTCATGATGGATTCCTACCTTGTCGCTCTCCAAAAGATACAGCGCTTAACGCAGTTGAACAAAGTTGCGAGTAGCGGATCTTGTTGCCAGGTATTTCAAGTCAGATGAGGAACGAAGCAACGAGACAATGGCAATTCAACCAAGACAATTCACTCCACCAGCAACTATGTTGCATAACATTAAAAGAGTTTACAAGTGAGCGAGAATGAGCATGGAGAATAGACGCAGCCAAAAGCTTGCTGTTCTTACCTGTTGAAGTTTGTGCTATGGCCACTCCAGCTGCTTTGCTGCTGGATACTGCAGCTGCTACTGTTGCCATTCTTGGCTCCGTGACGTCACATTCACTGGAACCTGATCTCTATAGCACTCTCTACCGTAATATCATCAATATTAAACCCTATATGCATTTAAACAATGACCTTTATCTTATGACCAAAGGATTGGACATTATTAATGCAATAAAATAGCATCGTTTTGTAAACGAATCAGATATACCATCTGTAGTTGGGCATTCAAAGTGTTCTGTACAACGTCAAGTGGATCATCATACAATGAGAAATAAAGCATGACCATATCACTTCATGAGCTCCTAATCTCTTCTCAGAGAATACAATAATATATCATTGACTTGAGTATATGAATAAACCACATTATATCCCACCAAAAAGAGTCCAAATTCATTAAAAAGATTATTTACAAAACGCCTTTAGAAATGCCTTTGGCAAAGAATTCTACGTTATTATCTGCTATTTTGAAATGCATCGATTGTACGACTGTTGCTGATGTGTTGGGTAGTATTTGCTGAGCGCCATGCAGAATGGACAACTAGAATAACAACCTGTCAGATATATATAAGTGGATGGATATCATTTTTCCATACCTGACCATGCACATCACGTGCGAGACCACTGTTTAATGCTTCTACTTGTAAAACATGACTGGCATTCATCATGACCATACGACAAAATGCATCTTGTTCGAGATCCTCTGTGCCTTGTTCATCCGCATGAATCACTGTGACAAGAGCACCTTTGGCTCGACTCATCATGACTTGGCACTTTTGAATAAAACGTTGCACTGCCTCCAGACCCAATCCGCTCAATAAAAGCACACTGGCATCATCGAATACTAAAAGTGGGTGCTGGTTTTCCTTGGTTGCAGCGGCTACTTGGAGTTCGATCACGTCATAAAACGATTTCAATGCATCCGTGGTGGTGATATTGCTGGCATCCAACGTGCTAGTGGGCGTTGTAGGTGTTTTGGCAGGTGGATAAGGTGATCCATTTGCATAAGGATTCAAGTGTGTCAGCCCGTCAATAAAGCAAAGAAGACCTGATTGCTTGTATGCTTGAAGATTGATACCCTATTCAAGTGGTTAATAATAATATCAAACGTGTCATGTGGCCAATAGCATACCAGTTTGCGTCCAATGTGAAAGTAGTGATTAAAGATCTGTGACAAGCCAACTAGGATCACTTTGCGATCGGCTTTAAGCTGGTTGCCGATAAAGTGGTGAATCAAGAAATTGGCGTTGGCATTAAGGCAGTCAGTGATAACAATGTGTGATTCAGAAGGTAAAAGGTTATTGGGAAAGGCGAGGGCAGCGTCAAGTGTTGGATAGCCCATTATGTGGAGAGAGCGAGAAAGCGAGAGAGAGAGAATTCGTCGTGCGCGTATGGATAATGAGCACTCCGTCAAAGAGCTGCTGAGCTCAACTCTTTTATGTCATGTACTATAATCTGATGTTTATTCAAGAAGAGTTCTTTGATATATCTTGTAAGATCCTTTGTCTTTGGAATTCTACAACATGATTCACATTTCCTATCCTGCTTCCTGCACGGTGGATCATATCTTCAATGTCAGTCATGTGTTGATCTAGTTTCTCTTTGGCCAAAAGCGTATCTTGAAGATATTCGCTGGATACATCATCTTCTTCATCATGAGCATCTCCCTTTTCATGCTTCATATTTGGTTCTTCTATCACGGTCATTCGAGGATCTTTCTCAATATCGATAGTACCGAGCCATGACCACAAATCCTCCTCCTCTTGTTTAGCCCTGCCAGTGTCTTGACGTGATCCTTTCATGCGATTATCTTGTGTGGATGCTGGTGATCCAATTGACCTGTGCATTTCATCATAAAGTGACTCCAATCGAGTATCAACAAGAGACATTTTTCTCGCCATGTAGACATTCAGAAGAACGAGTAACATCATACATAGTACAGATATGAAAGATGTGCTGGGAGTAGGTAGTTGCTTGGCAACCCTATACCCATTTGATAGTAATGAAGAAATCTTGGCCAAGAAAGTCTCGTGATTTGTATCCATATCGGCATGCTTTCTTCTCTTCTTGACCTTCTTTCGTTTGAGTTTCTTCTTCTTGCCCTGAGCTTTCTTGGGATGCGATTCGGATAACTTTTGATTGATGGTCTCACTTAGAGCCTTGTAGAAATCCTCTTGTCCACTTATTGACGCACTCTCTATGGTAGCTGATAAAGCATAGCATCAGCCCAAGTCCATGAATAAACTCATTCTTGACTTACATTTTATCCATGAGCTCTTTGTAAAGTCGACCAGCACGGTGACTAGCATGTGTGTCTGATCATTATCACTCCACGTGAGACATGTCTTGGTTTTAATGGAAAAGGAACCTCCGGAAGGAACATCAGGTGTTTGTGTTGTAGTGATTTCAGTCACGTAATCATCCAGGTCCTTGTGGTATATCTCCTCCTTTAGCAAACACCGCGTTGATTTAGGACCTAGTTAAAAAAGATCAATTTCATAAATATGTCACTTTTATTAATCTTACCGATGGCTCCATAGAGTGGTTTGGTGTATGAAACATCTCTTGTAAAATCAATGGATCCTTGTCCAGTTTGCCATTCACCCATATCAATGTCTATTCAAATGGGTTAATACTCATCTTTGTATCATGATTTCTTGTGACATACCGGTATTCTTTTGATCTTGCAAAAAAGATTTCATGAATGATCCTTCATATAACAAGCTGTACAATGTCTGAAGGGTACAAGGAAATGTTGTTTCCAATACTGTTTTGGTATAGTGGTCATCGCATGCACATTGTGTCTTTGTATGAGGGGTGTGCTCTCCAGATACATTATTTCTGTCGGTTGGAGCAGGGTCATCGGTGATGGTGGATTGTTGTACAGCATTGTCTGGTACTTGAGCATCATTCATGGCTAAAGACCAATCATGCATGAGTCTCTTATGCGATCGCTTTTTTATAATCTCCTTACGTTCATCTTGATTGGATGATACTGAAGCACCATCTTCCACGTCCACATACGTATAATCTCCTGAAGAAGTATCACTTTCATCCATTGACTCATTATCGTTTTCTTGTTCACTGCTGTTTTTCTCATCATCATCATCATCATCATCCAAACTCTTTGATGGATCAGGTTGTGGACGTGATTGTCGCCAAACATCCAAAAGAAGGTCATAAGCTTGATCTCTTGAGAGAAAGGATGCAAAGAAGTGCTACAAATTTAGTCAGTGAGATTCAATACCACGTATGTAATATGGTCTCTATTACCTTTGCTTGTAATGTGGATACTTGGATAGCGTTTGGAATGAATAAAGCCGTTGTACGTTTCTCAATATCAACAATATCGGCAAATGCAATGACCAACTAGAATGCTGCTGCATGAATAATAATGTACTCCGGTTGATTACACGACTTACATTGGTAACCCATCCAAAGATATTTGCATTGAAACACAAGTGATTCTCGGAAATGTAGATGCGTCCTTGAAGTAGAATCTCCTTTTGCAATGCACATCCAAAATCTAACATGTATTTTAGTCACTTTTTCTATTCGGAAATCGATGGAGGAAACCTACCTTCGATCAAAGGATCATTTTCTGGCACACTACGAAACAATTGATGAAACTCTTGATTCCGTTTATCGTTGGCTACTTCAAGATGACAAGCTGCTGCAATACTTCCTGGAGCTGGTTGTGATAGTCCAGTACTCATCGCTTCCCCTTCAGAGGATACATCAGAATCATAGGCTGTATCATTGACAGCAGCGGGAGCAGCAGTATCTTGTTGCACCGACATGCTAGAAGCACGCGACCTTGACTTTGCACGGTTTCCCAATAAACGAGCCACGGGTGTTTCTGGAACAGCTATGGGTGGTGCAGGCGATGATGTCGAGATGGGTTCAGTGTTTTCCTGCTCGGAACCATTCGTGCCAGCGGTCGTCATGGACTTGTCTGGGAAATGACGTTCAAGTGAAAGTATCTTTGGTGATTCAACAGCAATGTCAGGTTGTATAGGAACAAGTGGTGCTCGTCTTGGCGATCCTTCAGAGTTACGACGAGGCAAATTGTTTGTATTGATAGCAAGTGGTGATGGTGGAGGACACCCTGTCGACACAGTGTTTGAATGAGGACGATAGTGGCCTTTGCTGCTGTTGCTGAAAGAGGATGAGCTCATTATGCGTGTTATGGACTGTCAAGTGATCACGAGATTCCTTTACAAGATACAATAGTAGCAGCATAGATACATTATATCACTACCATAACCCCAGTAAATAAATATATCACTTTGAGCTGCATAATTTGTTTGACAGCCAAGACGGCGTTCTTGTTTAACATGGTCATCGGCATAAACCCACGGTTACTAGTTCATTCATTGGTTCTTTATATATGATTACATTCATGACAAGCTAGAAACAATCTTGAAATAAGGAGGGAACTCTCAGTGGACAATGAGTGCATGCTACATGCTTTCTTCTGGGTCATAATCACAGCGTTCATAAGCCAATTTAATATCGTTGCTATGCATTTTTTTACTATAGCTATCAAGACACTCAACTATTCATTTGCGTCAATTCAATAACATTCAGTCCAAACTGACGATACGGCTGAATACAAACCAATTGATTGTTTAAAAAGATAATGTGTTGAATCCATGTATGGTGCGACACACTCCTTTCAACATCCGGCGTGTTGGATAACTGATCAAGTCGGGGATGCCAATTCTTTCTCTTCCTTTTCCCTTTCGAGATATGCATGACTTGTTTGAAAGTTTAACACACGAAAACATATATCCGGAGAGATGGAAGGTACATTGGAACTACATGGATGCTTCAATCGACTCAATGGAGATTCACATTGACTTGGTATAGCTCTACAAGAAATCAGCAATACAATTCAGGGCAATGCGCACTGCAACCGGCAAGGCGATCCAACCTCTTGACAGTTCAAAGACCTTTAGCGCCTACATGGATGAATATATCTCTAGTTTACGTGGCAGCAAAAGCTTCACTGATTTAATGATGGTAGTTATCTATCACTGCTTATGCTTTCAAAACTCTTTAACTGGTGTGCTGTAGCATTCTGGATTCAGCGCGTATGAAGAGATCAAGATATTCGAACAAAAATACAACTTGTGGAAGTTATGTGAGATTCTTTACTTTGATCAACAAGTGGAACAAGTCAAAAGCATCAAGTTATTGGCATTGATAAACACGATCGATCGATGTAAGCAACGATGATACAACGCGTCTATCCCTTGTATTCATTTAATTGGTTTCTTAGCCTATTTGAAATACGACATCCAAGAGATTCATAGCCATAATACACCATGGCTTCATACACAATTCTGGCCAATGATGTGCAAATTGGTTTTACGAAGGAAACTGGAGGATGCTTATCAATTCATTCAACAATTACATACTACGGATCCAGTCTTACAAATGCTCGCACAAGTCCTCTATGAAGCACCCATCATTCCATCACATTATTCAACCGATGTCCATCAACAATTCACTCGGGACATGCAACAATGGCATCAGAAGCTGGATTCAATATATCGTCAAGCGCAGGTCGCCATGACAGATCAACAACAACAGCAGCAGCAGTCAATACCGCTCTTGCAAGGATTATTAGATGTGCTCTCCATATTACGTGCTGATGGACCCACTATTGTCAAACATGCTGATACATCCACTGAAGCCATTGTGGCCTATCTCATTTATCATGACGCGCTGGCGTCACTGGACGAGATTCAACATATTGCCAAACGGATCACCATTACAAGATGCAGTGCACATCAAATCGACGAACGGAGTATCAATGCCTTTGCATGGATGCTTCAAGGCAGAATTTGTGAAGCACTCGAATCGTTTCCTCATGCGGATTGGTGGCTCTTGACACACATTCTCTACGTATTTGACTTGATCGGCATGCGCTATGTGGGTGATACCGTTGTTTATTTACCATCGCCATCCTCGAAAAAGGATATTGCATTGACCTTTCATGATCTGGTGGTACTCATGCATACACGTGAATTGGTCACACAACCTGAATTATGGCAGTATAGTCTGGATTATCTCGATACATGTTATTGCAAGGAGAAGCGACATGTAGGTCTGTTGCAGGTATGTTGGATCAACTGGTTTCATGCGATACAAATAGCTGATGCTCCCTATAGAGTATCAAGCATATGCCTCGAACCAATCCCACCGATATCCAGAGATTACTTGATTATTGTATTACAAATGACGATGCTTCTGCAGTAAAGGAAATATTCAAGGTAAGCAAGAGTTTTGACTCCTAGTCGATCTTTGCTAAGCTCGCTATTAGACCATCAAGGACCACAAAATGGAACCAAGATGCTTTACAAGCGCTGTGAAATATCTACTGATAGCAGGCGAACATGATGCTCTTGAATACGTGTCGGATGCTGCCATACAACATTATGCTATCACTGGTAAGTTTTATCGACTATTTTCTCCTCATGGTGTGGACTAACCACCCATTGATCTAGGTCAACTTGTCGAATTTGATTATTTGGAGTCAAGGAAGCTGGATCGAGACTGGCGTTTACCAAAAACGCAGTTCTACTTGCAATTCCAAGAGTGGAAGAGGATAGAGGTATAGAAACCTACTCTACATTGACATTGTTGGATATTGAAACCAAGTCATAGACTCCAGAGGAAAAGATGGAAGTGTTGTATGACATGATGATATCAGAAGCTTCGCCTGTGGAGTATATCCCATTTCTCTTCTTGGAAGGAGTTATTGCGCTTGAATGTAAGTTTATTGAATGCTTTACTTATTATAACTCAAAGATATCATGGTATAGATTCAAGTGTGGAACTATGCAACTATCAGACTATGGCCCTGAAATCAATCCTGCAAGATTATTCGCAAAGACAAGGATGTGATCGAGCCTTTGAGCTTGTTGCTTATTATCTTGAGCGCGTGAACACTGAGAACCATCCCAAGATACAAGATGCATTGGATTTATATAGAGAAACGTTTGTTGATTTCAGCACAGATTTCTTAAAACGTGCTTCCTGTTGAATACATTAAATCGTTTCCAGCATTAATACACAATACCGAATGTTTTGGATATTGAGAATTGATATTTATCTGGTTGTTTTAATATACTTTACAAGCCCAACACCGTTGAATGACACCTTTGAAACAAACATTGATACGCCAAGCGAAATTGTACATACTCTCATTCCAAAGGTTAGTGAAAATATGTACGAGGAATCGATAATCAAGTCATATGACTCAGCGAGCATTAGAAACGAACCAATCCTGACAAGTACACGCCAAACGATGAAGATGATTTTCAAGATCCCAAGTCATTCGCAAAAAGGACTTCACATACCAAAAATCGGGATAAAAAAAGTTCCTCTTCTACCGAAAACAAAAACGTATAGCCCACCAAATGAATAAACCACTGTCATGTTAATATAACATTCAAGAATTGTCAGCAATGATCATACTATCTCAATAAATCTCGTCATTCATTACGTTGTAGTTATTGATTGCTCATATTCCACTACATTGACTTTGCTTCCCATCTTGTTTGTTTACGACATTATTGGTGACATTGGCGGTGATATGCATCTGGTCTGGTGAATTCCATAATTGATTCTGGAACATTTATCCTCTAGGAACTGGTGATACCTGAGTAAGATGAATCATTTTCATTCGACTCTTCATCATCCCATCCCACGGCTAAATCTGTGAGAGCAAGTTCAATATGCGGCATCATATACGCCCCAATAATGACATTCTCTTTGTCTA